>LOEQ01000800.1:242549-253274 GCA_001685075.1 Bramus lutescens | reverse complement strand
AGATCCATTTAAGAAGGGGTTCCCACCAGGCAATCACGTGCCATGGTGTACCCTGAGGGGCGGTGAATGTGTGCCACTGAGATAAGGCAAGGCCCTTGTGAAAGACACAGGCCAGAGAAAGGAAAGCACGTGGGAACTGCTCTCAACAATATGTTTCAGTGGCTGGGCCAGGAAGAAAAAGAGAATGAGAAGTGTGATGTGAGCCACTGAGCAAGCTAAGGCACTACATTCACGTGTCACCCGCTGACCATATTGCTTGTTTCCCAACAAGATAAGCCTTATATAGCAATTAAATCCCAGACATTATTTTAGCAAACTAATCATACATTAGAAACATTTTTTTAGAAAGTTATGTACTCACCAAGGGAAAATGAGGGCTATAGTCTGAAAGAGAAAGAAGAAAAAGCATTAGTTATCTGGTGACAACGTCGGTTGCTCGTTTGAACCTCCTGTTTCCAACAGTACTAGCTGCCTACACCCATTTTGCCTCATATTTCAGGAGACTGCTTTGTGTTGGTGGTCATTTCTTTTTGCTACGTGCATAGCCTTTCCACACCCATGTCCTCCACCAAGCCTTCTTGGGCACCCTGGCAGTCAGTGGAAGGTGGACTGCAGCTACCCAGGGTCTGAAGTGTTTGATGCCCTCAAGAACCTGCATAGCTTGCTGCCCCTAGTGAAGCACATAAAGGTCCCACCTAAAGCGGTCCCCTCATCCTCCCTGGAGATGGCCTTTCAAGCTAGAGACAGCCTTTCCCCTCCACATCTGGTGTCATCTCTGCCTAGCCTGACCACTGATTAGTTCACATGCTCTTTGCCTCAAAAAATTTATTAAGATATCATTTACATATGTAAGATTTGCCTACTCCGAGTGTATACTTTAGTGGTTTTTAGTATAGTCAGGAATTTAATAACCCTCGTTAACACCTAATGCTAGAGGCTGGAGAGATGGCTCAGTTTACAGCTTGTTGCTCTTGCAGAGGACTGGAGTTTGATTCCCAGAACTCACACAGTTCACAGTCATCTGTAACTCTAGTTCCAGGGGATATGGCACCTTCTTCATGCCTCCTCGGGTACTGCACAAATGTGGGACCCATACATGCGGGCAAAACACCCATACATAGTGAAATAAAACTTAATTTTAAAAAGACTTAAAAATCTAGATCGTTTTTGACATCTAAACACACACACACACACACACACACACACACACGACTTCACTGTCTAACACCCCATCCCTCTCTCTTTGACCTCCTGATAACCACTCATCTACTTTCTGTGGATTTTCCTATTATGAATATTTTGTAGAAATAGACTTATGCCATATATGGTCTTTTGCAACTAGCTTCTTTCATTGAGAATCAGGTTTCTGAGTCCTGTCCATCCCATAGAATTTTCTAGCACTTCACTTCTTTCTATTCACAAGTATCTCACTCCCACATTCTGTTCGCCCCTCCATCCACTGTTGATGGACATAACTTTGTGTTGCTGTTGGTGAAGCCGGCAGCCTCACATGAGGCTTATGAGACTTCCATCTGCCTGTGGATGGAGCTGTGGCTGGGTTGTGATCACACGCTTAAACAGTTAAAGGGTAGGATCAGTTTTCAGTTGTCACTGTTTTAAAATAGCCAGCTCCTCCGTGTTGCTTTCCACCAGATTGCTTGTGATGACAGTCCTGGCAAGGCTGGTTACTTTAAAAACAAATACAATATTGTCTCTGCGGTACAAATTACACCAAGTTATTATAAATTATTATATGGTTACAGATTTAGAAGTTAACTTAGGAAGTAGTTTTAAAGCCACAGAAGCACAGAACTAATTTTGGTAGCTAAGAAAATTTAAATCTGCTTGGGAGAGTCTATACTCAATATACTCCTAATAGAACAAAGGGTATCTACCTTGGGCATTAATCTGTAACACTGCACTGGGAATCTTAGCCAATGGAATAAGGCAAGGAAAAGAAACACAAAACATAGGCATGGAAAAGGAAAAGCATGAAGCTTATTTCTGAAGTAGCATGAAGGTCTATGTAGAGAATCCTAAAGAGTAAGAAAGCCCCGATAGCTAATACATACACTTAGCTGAAATGAAACAGACAGTACACAGATAATCCACAGTAGCTACACAGGCTAGCAAAACGCTGTTAAGGGAACAAGTGGGTGGTGTTTTCCCCCCTAATTTCATACTTAGGGAAGCTGACGGTCTCAGCATCACACATTCATCTGTTAACAACGAACCAGTAGCACCCATGATCTATTCGTAATATCTGACTCTATGTGTCATGGCATCATTTTCTACGGAAGGAATCTAAAATAATGAAGAGACAGAATAGTGAATCATGTGAAGTCACAGAGGGTTCCCAGCATGCCAAAAGGCTGCATATAACGTAATACCCAAGCACAAGGCAGAGGTTCTCTGAGTGTTGGTAAGTGTGGATCGGTGAACTACCTTTTTCTAGAACAGCTTATGATAAAACTTCACGCCTTCCCCTCACCCTAAACTAACCCAGAGGTGATGCTGGAAAGAGTGTTGGCTTGGAGTCAAGCAGCAAGAAGAGCCAAAGGTGGGCACTACCGCCACATTCCCAGGACAATTCACCGGAACGCTCCCAACGACCTTCCAATGCTATGTTGACTCATTCCAACACGAAATAAAGCCCAGTGTTCCACAGAGGCCGCTGGCCTAGGACTGTAGCTGGAGGCAGAAGGCTGGGTCAAACCAGACAAAAACCACAAAGGAAAGAGCTAGTTTGGTGTGGAAGCAGAGACTGTTAATCGCTGGACAAACAACCAAATAAAAATGACAACTCCAAACAGAGATTTGAAGTAATGTGTAGCACGATAAGCCATGAGGAGTCTCAGTTTGTGATTCATACATGATTGGATGACTATCAGTTTCCCTAAGAACAGAACCAGAGCAAAACCAAACATGCTCCAAAGTAAACCTTTACCAACTATATATTTCCTGTAGACTGAGGCCTTGCAGGCAGTCACCATTACACTGAGCAAAACATTGCAAGAACCATTGAAAACCTGGGGGTTGGGGTGGCAGCTGATGTGGGCAGTTTGTTCAACATCCTTCCACAAACTAGACGCTTCCTGCTCTTATCTTGAAAGCCAGCATCCTCCAAAAAGGGGAAGGAGGGAGGAGGGGAATTCGTGTGCCTGTTCAGCTGGGGGTGGGGAGGTGTTGAGGAGGCAGCTTCTGTTGCTTCCTCCTTCCACACTTCACAGCCAGCCTATGAAGCAAAAGGATGCTCCTTAAAGATGGGGACCCTGCAGCCTGCAGTATGAGAAGGTGGGACCGTGGGATGCTCTCTCAGCCTACTCTTTGCTTTACCCCCTGACCTTGCTTGCTCAGGATTTGGGGTAGTAGCTCTGCCCTCTTAATGAAGTTCTAACTCCTTTAGGGCAGTCTCTCTCCCCTCTCTAAGTTCCTGGTATCCAGGGCACAGCTTGCCACAGCCTGGGAATGACATTTTGCTACGGGCAACAATGATACTGACAGGTTCATCCCTCAAAATTCCACCCAGTTCCAGGGAGAGTTCCATGGTCTTCTTTAGTTCAGATGACCTGGAAGAGTTTGATGGGCCACATCCCTGCTCTGGGGAGGAAGAGGTCTTTGGGCGTGGTTGGAACTGACCTGCTACTGAGGTAGAACTGGGGTAGGCAGTGCCTGAGTACACAAGCCACAGCCATTCCACTTCCATGGAAAGCCCAGTTTACCCTGGGAAAGAGGCTGGTGACATCAGAGAAGGGGAAATCCAGCCTGAGGAAGGCCTGAGGGCAGGCAAGGTCAGGCCCAGGAAGAGAGCTCCCAAAGGAAGTGACCAGCAGCTAGGCTTGGTCCTGATGGCTCCCAAGATAGAAGGCCCCAGCAAAGGGAGCTACTGTGCAGCCAGGCTTCATAAGGGAGACTATCAGAGTGCAGGGTGAGAAGTCCCCGGAACTGCTCTGGCTGTGGATAAAGTTACAGGTGCTGCTGAGGTGGACAGAGCTGGCCAATCTTTCTGAGCTCAGACAAATGTGAAATGCCTTTCCACACACCCGTGGCCCATGCACACCTCGGACATCCCTGTGCGAGGCAGTTTGCTGCTCGCAGCTTTACTGGCTTTTCTTTTGAACAGGCAACAAAATTTTTTAAATCGTGGAAGTGCTTGCATTTCATTTTAAAATTCTAGCTATTTATTTTTCTATATGCATCATGTATTTTATATGTGAACATTTTTATGACAGTTGACGGTTGCATAAAGCAAAAGGCACACACACAATTCTATGTGGGGAAATACCAGGGACACGGGCCTTGAACAAATCTCACTGTGCATAATCAGACCTGGCCAAATTCCTCCATTCTGGCTGCATTCTCTGGAGATTCCGGTTTTCCCAGAAGGTGCTGGTAAATGAGTCAAGACCCCTGGGGGAGCAAGAATTGCTATCCACTGTCAGGCACAGTAACCCTCGAGTCCAATCACTATACCCATGAACTTACACAACTGACCAAACAGCAGGGCAGCGCTAGAAATAGGATAGTAACCAAAGCCTATCAAGAGAACCACAGGCAGTGGGGATGGCAGAGCCCCAGCCATGCCTCGGGCTTGCCTGCATTCCATCAGACTGCCACACTGTGCTGCCAGGGGGTGTGGAGAGATGGGAACGTGTCGTGTTTCTTAAATCGTCGAGGCTGCAGATTGCACTGATCTCACGCTGCCAAGTCTCACAGTTTCCCTGTTTACCTTGCAGACACCAGCAAAGCTGCTACTCTTCCATCTTCGGGTGCACTGAAGAAGGGCTGGAAATAGAGACTGAAAGGAGAGGAGGGGCGTCTCCCCACACAAAGGACTCTGCCTATCCCCTAGGTACGAGCTGCCCCCCAAAAAGGAGAACCTTCAAAGCAATGTCACCAAGGTGACATTTTCTCAGCTCTCCATTTTGTTAACCCAAGACAGATAAGCATGCTTTCTAAGTATTTGACGATTTCTAGCAGTTATTCCCAGGCAAGCCACCTGTCCGCTCTCCACCCAGTACATATGACACTTCTCTAACTGTTCACTGTGGGGCGCCCTCTTTGCGAAGCGAACTGTGCATATTAGTAAGCTAGGGGACCCCCCTTGTTTGCAAGCACTGGCCTGGTGTTTTTTCAATCTTGCTACACCTGTCTACAGAGTTGTGGTTGCCCTGGAATTTAGGAGCACAGCAGTTTGGATCTATTCTCTTCACAGGCACAGGTGCTCCCTCAGCTCCGGAGGCGAGGCGGGGTGGGGGTGGTGGATGCTAATGACTTGCTCATCTCTCCGTGCAGGGCACACATACTTCTCCCATAGTGATATGGTGATGGTCACTGTCATGCTTTCTACCTGTTTTGTTGTTTTCTTTCTTTTAGATCTCTTTGCCCCCCACACCCCACCCCAGGGAGTTGCTTCCTTGCAAGGATCCTGTACTTGAAGGTAGAATGGTGTGATCAGTCTTGTCAAGCTCTCTGGAGAGGCGTCGCGACAAGGACCACTAAAGGCTCTCAGTACTCCCGGGAGGAGTCTGTTACTAGACCTGCTCTGTAGACAGGAAAACTGAGGCCCACAGATAGAATCACTAGCAGAGCAGGGGTTCCAGAGCTGGTTTATGGGCCTCACTGCCTCCTTGAGTTCTTTCCAGGAACTGGCTGCACGAGGGAGGTCCTTAGAAACAGAAAGACCTTCTGCCTGGGCTGTTGGTGCTTGTCCATGCCCCCAGCCCACTTAGAGTGATGCTGCCTCCCTGGGGATTTGCCTTCTGATCAGAGCACACACAGCTAAGGCACAGCTCCATGGACCCACCCCACGACCTTACACATCGGCTGTGTTTACTTCTAATAGTGCAGAGTTGAGCTCCAGGCCTTTGCAGGGACACTCTGAGCATCGCGACACAGGTGAGACTGGAGAAGCCAGGACCCTTGAAGCTCACTGGGTCTTCCTTAGAAGGCGCAACCCCACCAATTCTGCCAGTCTACTTCCAAAGGACTCAACTTGTAAAGAACGGAACTACCTCCAGATGGAGACAGGCTCTTGCCTCCTCCCTTAAGGGTTAACAATGTGGGGCAAGACTGGGAAGACAAGTTCACCTTAAGACAATGCGCTTTTCCTTCCTATAATCCTACCCTCTAGGGCAGTTCCTATGAGTGGCTGTGGGGTTTGGCTGGGCCTGTGGGCCTTCCTGGGGTCTGACTCAGAAAGGTGTAACTGTTTCTTTTTCTTTCCAATGCTGGCCAGAGCCCAAGCAGGCTATGTAACTCCCTAAGGCTTTGAACTTCCTCTGTTCCCTTCTAAAGCTTCCCCTTGGCTGTGTGGCTGCCTGCCGCCAGGTGGCTGACCTCCCTGCTGTCATCCCAAGCTGCACCGTCAGCTCCTTCTCTTCTCCATTCTCCTCCTTCCTTCCAAGCAGCCATAAGATTTACAGCTTGCTCGCCCTGGGCTTTTCCTTTTATAGGCCAGTAAATTATCCCTAGGCTTCCATGGGAGGAAGCTCTTCTTTGACCTTTACCTTCTATTTGTGTAGATTCTTAACTTCTTTTATTCATGAGACTAAAAACCCCAAGAGGGGACCCTGGTTTCCCAGGTAGTATACAATGGTTCCTGGGACTCCCCCAAGATTCCCAACATTTCTTTCCTGTCATTTAATTGGCAGAGGAAATGAACCTGTTCCCGCACCCCTAGACAACATCCAAAAAGCTAAAGAATGTTTTATAATTTTTTTTAAAAATCTATAAAACCGGAGGCTGGAGAGATGACACAGTGATTTAGAGCATTGCCTGCTCTTCCAAAGGTCCTGAGTTCAATTCCCAGCAACCACATGGTGGCTCACAACCATCTGTAATGTAGTCTGGTGCCCTCTTCTGGCCTGCAGACATACACACAGACAGAATATTGTATGNCAGACATACACACAGACAGAATATTGTATGCATAATAAATAAATATTTTAAAAAATCTATAACACCAACTTTACAAACAATGGCCCCATCTTCTCTGCAGTAGTGGACAAGTGAACACCTTTCATACAGAACCCAGAAGGGTCCTTGGGCTGCCAGGCGGGTGGGGTGTCTTCAGCCAGGCAACCCCATGGGATAGCTACCACACACTTCCACAAGGGAGTCATTTGTCAACCTGTCTCTCCCACTTTCTCTGGGTTTGGGTGGGTGACACACCTGTGACCAAGCCTGCTTCACTGCCCACATTCTGTAAAGACGGGCTCAGCCTTGAGCAGGCACACATAGACTTCTTCCTTCCTGGATATTGGCTCTTGTCTCTCTCTCCCCTCACCCACTCTGCCATTTAACTACGGGAAACAAAGCAGATCTCGTCCATCTCCCACGGTTGTGTGAGTCAAGGCCCTTCCCACACTGGTCTCTCCATTAGCAACTTGCAGACTCGGGCTTTTTGCCTGATAATACCCAACATCTTTACCCCAAGAAAAGCAACAGATATGATTTGATCTTTTCTCTGCTACTTTCTGCTTGTGTACTGATAGGGCTGCATGGGATAAAATGTCCCTGTGACGATTCAACCTTCCCAGACAGGATCAGCGCCCTGAAGTGACTTCCCTCACTGCCATGGACACAAGTACATGGAGAGGCGCTTCGTAAAGCGGAGCCAGGCTTCTCCCAATGAGACTGGTGAGCTGGCTCTTGGTTCAGGAGAGATGTCCCTGGCCTTTGCTCCTGTCAACAACCTTGGCTAATCGCAAGCTTAGGAGTTTCTCTAAAACCATGCTGGAGATGAGGTTGAGTGGATCTATCTACTGCAGAGCACAAATAGGCCCCCGTGACCATCCTGAACAAAACTGTCTTCCCGAAGTGATGGATTGGTGCAGATAGAAAGGGTAAAACGTGTGGGTCCTTATCAGATCTGGACCTCGTCCCATAGAGAGGGAAGATGCCACAGTGATCTCCTCTAGAGGTCCTACTCACAGGAAAGACATTAACACTGCCCTCTGAACATACCAAGGTATCTGGATTTCCTCATGCTGTGCCCCATCACCCAAACCTGTAAGACTGCTCCCTCTCCTGACCCCCTCTTCTTGATCACACTGGTGTCCTCCATACTTCCTGCATCCCCCACTCCTGACACTCTTTTGCTCTCTCACCCCTGTCTGTGGTTTCATTTTCCAGCAGTAACCTCCTTGAACTGTGGCTCACCGTAAGATGGTGAATAATGAGAATACCACCTCTGTCACCATCGCATTCTCCCTGTGGAGGGGGTGATCCACACTTTACAGATGACAAAAATGAGAGGCAGCCATTTGTTGGCACAGAAGTCTCAGTTGGTTTAGGGAGCTCTGAACAGAAACTGGAACTCTTGGAATCTCTTCAGTGTCTAAACATTACTGAGTTCTCTGAGCATCCAGGAGGATGAATGGATAAAATGCTGAGGCCAGCATTTAACACACACTGTGTGCCTGTTATGTGATAGTGATGGGCCAACCGCTAAGGACTGAGAAGTAAAAAAAAATATGCCCACAGACCCTCATGGTCTTAAAAGAAGGTCTAAAGGATATGCTTATGAACCTCACTTTAGTGCGACAGTGAGCACTCGATGGTGGCAAGCCCACAATGGGCAACGAGACCGAAACACAACACCGAGGTCTGCCACATACCTGGCAGACTCCTGCCTCAGAGCCATTGGGAACTGACTGGTTGGCCTGCATGGCATCCCTCATACATATGCAGAGATCCCTCAGGGACTAAGATAAGACATTCACGTCATGAGAAAAGGAGAAGTCACCCTGAACTCACCTAGAGCAAATCAGTTTGTAAGACATTTCTGAGGAAGATTTTGACAATTAGGAAGCCACTTAAGGGGAAAAGCTGCCAATCAAGTAGTCATTTTGCTAAAGCAACCTCAAATATTTTGGTGTGGTGATCTTCCAATGCTATTTAACTAGACCCATGGAATTAGTGCGTTATAAAACCCACAGTGCTGAGTCTGGCTCTAAGTCAGGGAGGGAGAGCAGAAGGCCTCCTGAGTATCAATCAGCTGCAGCATTCGAAGGGAAAGCTTCACTTAAAACAGTTCCTAGCGAAAACAAAGCCTCCAGGGGCTTTACAAACCAGGGGGGTTGAGAGCAAAAGCATCTCCAGCCTTGATCGGCTTTGCTCAGAACATGCACCTACATCCCCCCGCCACCAAGAAAGTTCTGTGAACTCAGCAGGAATCCCTCCTCCACAGAAAAGAACGCTGCTGTATTCATCAGGCAACAAAAACTGCATTATGACAAAAATATGCAGCGCTCCACCCTGGAACAATGCACTGCAATACAAGCACAGAGTCTGACTGAGTTCGGCGTCAGTCACCTAGAGAGACCAGTTGCCTCGGTCAACTGGTGCAGCCATAATTTCAAAAAAAATTATGTCCTTTAAATCAATGAATCATCTCAAGACCTGTGTGCATGAGCTGCTGGGTTGCACAGTTGGTGCTTCTGGACCTTGGCAGAAAGCAAAGATGCCAGAGGTTCTGCTGTGTGCCTAGCTTTCCTTTGCCTCCCACAAGTCTAGTGGTCCTTCTGTAGTTCACAGTCTGAGGGAACAAGGGGAGCAGCAAGAACCAATCCGGCTCAGAGACACAGGGAAATCAGGGGCCCAGAGCACAGGGCCTGACTGTTCCATAGTCTCTACCTGGGGTTATAATGCAGCTTTACCTGGATCATCTAACAAGATGGTGTTGTGTGGGTGAGTGCAGGATCTGAGGCCCAGGATGGGAAGAAGAGCCACTGCCTATATCCAAGGATAGCCTGGGCAAGGCCCCATGCCCCTGCCTAAGCACATTTACTAGGACAATCTAGAAATCCATCAGGTGTGTCCAACATGCAGCTCGTGAACGGCATGCTGCTGCGGAGAACTCTGAGTGCAGCCTAGCTCAGGATCATCAGCGGGCTTGAAACAAGGAGGGCTTTTGCAGGTTTATTTGTGGAACCCATATATGTAGTTCTCAAGCTTGGACTTTGTATATGGTGATACCTTGCTTGCTGCAGTATCAAAAATCTGGGTTTACCTCTTATTCGCTATTCTACCTGATCCACTTGACAAGTCTGAGGTGACTTCCTTGAGGCCACATGGTCAAAAAGAGGACGAGCCAGAATCCAGAGCCAGCTGTGGCAGACTTCAAAGCCAAGGATAAATGGAAAGCCCCCAACTTTAGGAAGACACTACCAGACCTTTAAGTAGGGCCAGGAACCACTTCCTGAGAGACAAACTGTGGAGGGAGGAGTCCTCCCTAGGTAAAGCCGGGGGAAGTGGTTAGGACCCAGCAGATGAGAAGAAGGGTTCTGGCCATGACACTTCTCTCCCCACAATGCTCTGTGGTCAAACACCACCACATCCTTAAGAAGTCATTTGCCAGTGAGACCCCTCACAGAAACAAAAGTGCCACCTCTCCCTATAACCCCAACTTGTTGAAGGCTCAAGATCAAATTCGAAACGTCTTCTGCAGATTTTACTGAAACCCGGACTGAGTCTCCAAACGGTAAAATTCTGCAAGTTGAATTTGGGAAAATGCATGAAGTTCAACACTATGCCCGAGGACTGTTGGGTGGCATCAGAGATGGACAGCAGTTTCCCTGGCTGGCAGCAGGAACTTGCCTGGCCTGAGCGAGCATCCCACTGCCCGGCTGAGAGCTTGAGTCAGTACAAACCTGGCAGTGCCATGCTGGAACTGGCCTTTTTCTACTACCCATTTCAAGCACTTGGCAGTCTCCCCAGCAG
>LOEQ01000800.1:206842-218614 GCA_001685075.1 Bramus lutescens | reverse complement strand
AGTGGTGTGTGTGTGAAGGGTAGCGGTGTGTGGAGAAGGGTAGCGGTGTGTGTGTGAAGGGTAGTGGTGTGTGTGTGAAGGGTAGTGGTGTGTGTGTGAAGGGGAGTGGTGTATGGAGAAGGGGAGTGGTGTGTGTGCAGGGTAGCAGTGTGTGTGTGAAGGGTAGTGGTGTGTGTGTGAATGGTAGTGGTGTGTGTGTGAAGGGGAGTGGTGTATGGAGAAGGGGAGTGGTGTATGGAGAAGGGGAGTGGTGTATGGAGAAGGGGAGTGGGGTGTGTGTGTGTGTGTGAAGGGTAGTGGTGTGTGTGTGAAGGGTAGCGGTGTGTGGAGAAGGGGAGTGGTGTGTGAGAAATTCTCTTCCAGTATGGGATGTTTACTGGGGACTCCAGACACCTGAAGCTCCCTCCCCACTGGGTTAAAAAAGGAAGCCTCTTAGAGGTAGGGCTCTGGAGACCAGAGAGACAGAGAACCCCAAATCTGGGGCTAATGACCCAAGGCTAGAAACATTAGACTTCTCTTTCAGAAGTGTCTCCAGACAGACATATGGCTGGCCCACCCACGCACACAGGAAGGAAAGCATGGCCTCGCTCTCCAGGGTCTAAACACTCAAGAGGACACTGACAGACCAGTGTTTCTTCCTTCCCCAAGGAGAGGAGCCTGTGACAGATGGCAGGAGACCTGGGTGCCTATACAGGTCCAGTGATTCTGACTTCCTGACTCCTGTTTCCTAAGCTAGGACTGAGTCAGGCTGATGGTTTAAGGCCCAGTATCTAAGACCCATAATTTTTTATAGGTGGACAGATTCATGAAAAAGAAGATGGACAGACCCATGAAGAAGACAGCCTTTTAGTTATGGAGGGGCATCTCCCAAAAGCCAGAGGTGTGACTCTCCTGCTAAAGTAAGTGAATGTTCTGACACATTAAAGGATGAGAGAGAAGCCAACTGTGGGGGTTCACGGCTGTAATCTCAGCACTCAGGCTGTGAATGCAGGAAGATCAAGAGTTCAAGGTTCCTATCAGCTACACAGTGAGCTTGTGGCTGGCCTGAGCTGTATGAGACCTTGTCAAAAGAAAAGCAAACCAAAAATCAAAAGCAAATCTCAAAGGACAAGAGCAGCCCCTTCAAATGACAACATTCACACCCAGGATCTTGGCCTCGAAGCATTAAATGCAATTTGTGAGCTGGGAGATCGTCTGCAAGCAAGGCTCGCACATCCTCAATGGATTTGCTCACAAGCTGAGAAAAAGAAGAGGAACTCCGGCCTCTCTGCTTTTATTTCTAAGATGCCCTCGGCACAGAGCCTTCACCTCAGAGGTCTCATCTACTTGGAAAGCTCTGTGAGTTTTTCCAAACAAAGTTAAGTGCTAGAGGGGTGAGAGCTGAGGAGCCAGGTCACACACACACACACACACACACACACACACACACACCGCGCACACACACACGCGCGCACACTTGCAAGTATCCAGAGCTCTACAAGCTACAAAGCATATTCTTAGACATCCCTTCATGAAAATCAAGATTATTGTTAATGGGTTGTGGATGTAGAGTTCAGATGGTAGACTGCTTCCCCAAGGCCCGGGGATTAATACTCGGCATCGTACAAACCAGGCACGGTGATGCATGCCTATTATCTCAGAACTCAGGGGTTTAAGGCAGGAGGATTAGGGGTTCGAGGTTATCCTTGCCAACATATCAACTTTGAGGCTAGTCTGGGCAACACGAGATCCTGTCTCAAAAAATATGACTATTTCTGTATATTTATCATGATGGGAGTACTTTAGTTTAAGAAATCCCAACAGCCCAGCCTGGGGAGTTGGAGGACTGGAGAGAGGAGACAGAGTCAAAACCCTTTAATGCCCAACCTCAAGTTTTCTTCTGCATAAGAGGGGATATTGGTCTATCCCAACAGAGGGAGGTCACCTGTAGTACAACACGGAAGGAATGAGATGCGCACTTGAGATTATTTTTCTCTGCTAACTGCCAAGGCACCTCAGATGCATTCTTGGTATTAGAACTAAATCGCTGTTTAATGTTAAATCGTGACCATGTTTGCAAGGAAAGCCCTAGGAAACATAAAACATGCAGTGGCTTGCGTCACAGCCCGCACCCTCACTCCCATACACTTCAGACTTCTCCCAGAGTTGAACCATGCTGTGAGTGGTCCCCAGTGTCTATACAAAATTCATGGCAGACTGCAATGTTTTTAGGAAAGAGAAAACCACCTTAATTTATGTAAAGAGTATTCCTGAGTAGATGCATAATGCATTCCACGAGGTTTAGGCACCAAGCATGTAAACACCACAGAACCGTCACGGCACATATTGACTCAGAAAGGAAACAAATCCCTTTGCAGCAGGCCGGCAGGCGGGCAGGAGAAACTTGGATTTTGTCATTTTTGCTGTTTATGTGGATAAGGCGTGGGGGGAGCGGTAGGCAGAATTCTAAAAATGTCCCCCAGATGTCCGCCCTTCCATTTATTTTTTCATCGAGCGCTGATTTAGGGACTGCTGTGAAGGGACATTGCAGATGGCACGGTGTTTGCTAATAAGATGGCTATAAAACAGGGGGATGGTTCTAGGCTGCTCGAGTGGACTAAATGCCGTGAGACAAATCTTTGAAAGAGGATGAAGGGTCTGTTGACGTTGGTCAGCAGATAAGGCTCGTGGTACCAAGAAAGACACCCTGAGTGGAGAAAAGACCCTGCTACATCCACACCCACACCCACATGTGCGCTTCCCTTTCCCCACATCCACACAGCAAATAACTAAATATGATAAACTGTTTTTTTTTTAAAATGCAGAGGAGGAACAAATGAGCTAGAGACAGGAGGCAGAAGGGGATGGGAGAGCCAGAGGACCAGGAGAAAACCTCCCCAATCCATGGCTGGCTTTGAAATGCCAATGAGCAGGGGGAGAGGCTTCAGTGACAGCAGACTGGAAAGTGGTCGCCTCCAACTTTCAACCCCAAGGAACTAAATTCCTTCAACCGAATCCAACTAAGCAACTTCATCCTTCAAGACAATAAGCAGAGAAGCAGCCAGGACCATGGCTTTGGACCCACTGAGCCTAAGGATAAAGAAACGGGTGTCATCTGAACTCACTGAGGGTGTGCTCACTTGTCACAACCTAGCATAAGAATCTATCGAGGGCAGGATGAGAAGGCGTGACAGACACAAGTGTAAACTCAAGAAAGTTCCTTTCTCCACCCACCTGCAAGGGCTCAAATTTGATCTGGTACCCCTTTGTGCTGTTCGCCATGCACCTGTGTGAATGCAGTCAGCTGTGTTGTGCATGCCTGTAGGGTAGGAGTTCACCTTAAATCCTTGCACTGCAAACCACAAGCTCCTGACTTATATATGTTTGGACACAATGTGCTGGATATAAAGTGAAGAACTCTCCTACTGGTTGTAAATTTTCATTGTGAAGTAAAAACGCACTCATAGCATTATCATGCTCAACATATACATTGGATCTGCTTCTTTCTCAATTTTCTAAAAAGATTTACTTATTTTATGTGTATGAGTGTTTGCCTGCATGTGTAGAACTAAACTATGTACATACAGTACTCAGGAGGGCCAGAAAAGGACACTGAATCCCCTGGAACTGAAGCTATGGGTAGTTGTATGGCCTTAGAGGTGCTGGGAATGGGACCCAGGTCCTCGGCAAGAGCAGCCAGTGTTCTTAACTGCTGTGTCTTGCTCCAGTCCCTCCATGTTTTTATTTCTGAGAGGAAGGAGGAGAATGGTAAGTACATTCTTTTGTTGAGCCGGAACTAAAATACTACAGCTCAGCATCACCTCGCCTGCATCTTCCATTCTTAACAGAAGTACACAACAACACTGCGCTATGTATAATAGCCCACACTTTATGAGTTCTGAGGACTTAGCCATTGAAGACGGTGCTGCAGCTTGAGTAGCTGGTTCAGCTGTGACTAAGTCGAAACTTAGCAGCTCACATAAGAGTTCGTGGCAGGTTTTAAAAAGAATGTCTCAAGTGGCTAAAAATCATTTTGCTTGGAGATGAATTCTCACTGGGACACTCTGTTGAGAAAACAAAATAAAGGCAGAAAAACACACCAATCCTACCATGCTGTGGAAGTTTTGATAATAATGAGAAAACACAAGCTTGCATGTTCATCTTGCTTTAAGAAATGGCTCTTCCAGAGGGGTCAAGGAATCACAAGAAAACCTTCAGAAACAACTAACCTGGCTCATAGGAACTCACAGTCTGAGCCAACAATCAGGGAGCCTGCATGGGACTGACCTAAGCCCTCTACATATGTGTTACAGTTGTGTAGCTTGGTCTACTTGTGGGACTTCCAACAATGGAAGCAGGGGCTGTCCCTATTGGGTGGCTCTTGGGAACCTATTCCCCATAATGGGTTGCCTTGCCCAGCCTTAATACAAGGGGAGGCACTTAGTCTTATGGCAACTTGATATGCTATGTTTTACTGATATCCATGGGAGGCCTGCCTTTTTAGGACCAGAAACAGAGGAGAGGTAGATTGGGGGAAGCAGAGGAGAGGTGGGGAGAGGAAGAGGGAGGAGAAGAGAGAGGGAAAATTGCAATCGGATGTAAAATAAGTAAAAATAAATAAATAAATGACTCCTAATTCAAGATAATAGCATCAGCTTCCTGGATAGTGTTAGTCCACTGTTTTACCACACAGGAAAAAAAACAGATGGATTTCACCATTTGCATTTAAACAAGCAAACAAACCTGACTATAGAATGTCCTAAGTCAAAGTAGCAATGCCTTCGCACTCACTGAGTAGGACAGAGCCGTGGGGAGGCTCCAGCCTTGAGGGAAAAGGTTTGAATTCACCTTTGACATCTACTGAACAGGAATAAGCAATGAAGACTGGGCTTACTCCATCACTGTCAAGTCACTGCCACAAGAGCAAGAGGAGGCAGCACAAGCAGGGAGCCAGCAGAAAAGGGGATGCCAGAAATAAAGACATTTTAAACCTAGTGTCTTTCAAGGGGTCTTAATCTTTTCTAAGGCTTGTTTTATGTGTATGTGTGAGCTCCCACATATATATGTATAAGCATTGCGTGCATGCCCGGTGCCAGCAGAAACCAGAAGAAGGTGTCAAATCCCCTGAAAGTGAATTACAGACTGTTGTAAGCCACCATGTGGGTGCTGGGAATAGCACATGGGTCCTCTGGAAGAGCAGTCAATGCTTTTAACTTCTGAGTCATTTGATAAGCCCGTGGATTTCTTAATCCTTCCGGTGACATGTATCCCTTGTGCCATTTAGTAAAGTTTATCAGCATCAGAATATGCTTTGAATAACAAGAAGTCAAATCTGCAGGGTCAGAAAGCTCATTATGAAAACAGGCAAAAGATTGGAACAAGCATTGCTGACCAATTGACAAAGAAACACTACCCACCAGGGAAGCACACAAGCAAACAGCCCTGAAATCCTTCCACCCACCTTGGAGGGAAGGAAGGCAGGAACTGACAAGGAACCGTGATCTTCAATTGCTGGCAAGCACTCTGTTCTGGCTTCCTTTCTGTTGCTGTGATAAAACACCCAAGGGGGGAAGCAAGTAAGGGAGGAAAGGGTTTAATTTGGCTTACACTTCCAGGTCACAGTCCATCACTAAGGGATGTCAAGGCAGGAGCTCAAACAGGAACTTGAAGGTAGAAATGATGCAGGAACACTGCTTGCTGGCTCATTCCTAAGCTCGTCCTTTGCTAGCTTTCATACATATCCCAGGACCACCTACACTGGAAATGACATTGCACCATGGGCTCGGCTCTCCTAAATCAATTTCTGGTGAACACAACCCAACCATAGACATGCCCAAAGACCACGCTGATCTAGGTAGTCCCATACATAGTTGAGGATTCTCCTCTCAGAGGACACTAGGCTGGGTCAAACTGGCAATTAAGGCCAACCAAGACAGATTAGAGCCATTGAACCTCAAACACTTCTGGTGGAAGGCAAATGGTATGTCCTCTGTGGAAAACAGTTCAGAGATTTCTTTTTCTTTTCAGTTTTTGGTTTTTCAAGACTGGGTTTCTTTGTGTAGTTCCTGGTTGTTCTGGAACTTGTTCCGTAGACCAGGCTGGCCTTGAACTCAGAGATCTGCCTGCCTCTGCCTTCCAAGCATGAGGATTAAAGGCGTGCACCATCACAACATGGTCTAATGTAATTTTCAAATATGAGATCCAGCAAACTCATCCTCATTCATTCATCAGAAATAAAAGTCCATGTTTACACAAATCTTTAAGTGCACATTAGAGCCATCCCACTCACTCCACGCTTCCAAATGGAAACAGCTCAGATGTTTCCATTTGAGAAATGCATTAACAAAAGTGGCACCTTTACACTGTGGAATGCCACTCGGCAATGAAGTGGAATGAGCTCCTGGTACATACAGAATGAGTCAGAAACCAATGCGCTAAGTGAGACAAGCCAGACACAAGGCTGGATGCAAAGTGATTCCCTGGATCTACCATTACAAGAAAGGCCCAGTGACAGAAAGAGCTGGAGACTCCCCCCCAGTGGCTAGCAGGGCAGGATTGGAACTGGAGGGTCCGATTAAACAAGAGAGAAGTTTGCTCTGAGGGGATAAAATATGTCAAGAGTATAAAGACAACACAACTATTTATATCCCCCCAAAAAGGGGCAAACACACACACACACACACACACACACAAAAAGGCTTCTAAAAGAGAAAGTAAAATATATGAACATTTTGGTTCTTTAGTGAGAAAACAAAGGCTCAAATACTGACCCCAATCAGAGTCCCAGGTTCCCTGAATTCCGTCCTCGCACTAAAGAGTTAAGTGCTTTTGCATCCTGAACCCAACACATTCACAATGTGAGGAGGGAAGTCCCTCTACTTTGTAAAACTCTGGCCAGGGGTGTCCTTGTACCTTCTCAGGGTCCCTTGGTGAGGCTGTAGCCTCAACAGATCTACCCATGCTCATCATGTCTTTCCAGGAACCCTCTAGAAATAACATGTCTGAGTAGCAGATTCTTGAGGGCAAGGACCTAATTTTTGGAGTTTTGTGTCCTTGGCCCACAAAGACACTCAATGGTAACTAATTTTTTTTTAATTTTTTAAACACCTGTCTCTGATCATTAAAGTATGTTTTTTATTCTATTTCTCATTGAACTCATACTTCCAAATAACACTGCATTACATTAGTAGTAAGGATGTGTGCAATAATCTAGATGATAAGGAGATTTATATGTTTATTATTTGCACAACACACATCATGGAAGAAATTAATCTCAGAAATTGTCGTTGACAGAAGCAAATTGCATATGGAGCCATGAATTCAAATCACCTTCTAATTTTATTTTACAATGCATATTAAGCTCCCTTTCTCCAAATATAGTACTCTTATGAGGTGAACATTGATACAAGGCTTAATTTCCCTGTTAACATCAAGTAGCACATGTGTAATTTTAAAGTATGAACAGCAAATAGTGTAGCTGGGTTCACAGTCCCTGAGGTCCTGATAGGGACAGACAAATGGAGCACATATATCTATCTATGCATAGCCGCTTCTGTATGCAAAAGGAATGTCCCTCTGCACAGCCACACAGCTAATTTTTGTACAAAAGCCAATTTGCCGAGGCCTTAACCGCTGACATGTTTGTTCAGTGTTTTGTTCTTATATGGAGCCAGCTGACAGCTGGTTGTGGCGGCTCACAACCATAATATACGCTGAAGAGGCAGAGGCAAGAGGATCGTGAAGTCAAGGACAGCCTAGCCTATACCTTAGGATAACAGAGATGGCTTAGCAGTTAAGAGTGCTTTTGCAACGGACTTGGGTTCATTTCCCAGCATCAACATGGTGGCTTACAACCATCTGTAACAAGGAATATGATGCCCCTCCCCAGCCTTCTTGAGTACCAGGCACACATGTGGTACACAAACAAACATGTGGGCAAGACGCTCATACACATAAATAAAAATCAATAAATCTTTTCAAAAATCTTAATTATTGGGTGGGGGGGTGGTAAAGGCACTTGCTGCCAGGACTCATGATAACCTGAATTTGATTCTTGGAACCCACATGGGAAAGAAGAAAACCAGCTCCTGTAAGTCATCTTCTGACCTCCACACATTTACACACACATACATGCACACACACACACACACACCACNCATAACTCTATATAAGTGAATACTGTGTTTTGATGTAACATCATCAACACATCCCCAATCTGCCAAACACTGTGGTTTCTAAAATACTACTCTGAAGGGAGACGTGTATTCTGAGCGACCTCCTCCAAGTTCCTGCCCACAACAAGACACTCACTCTCTGATCAGTCCGCATGGCTGCTGGGTTCAGGGTGACAGACAAAGATCCTGCTTAGCCCAGAACAGAACAGTATATCTGTCACACTGCCAGTGGATAGACCAGAAGCACTGACGATGTGGGAAAGAGGAAATGGGTTTGGGCACTGGAAATTTTCCCACAGGTAGAGGGCTGGATCAATGCAATCTGGTGCCCATGCATGCATTTTAAAAGAGCCAAAGGACCGCTGAATCCGCTCCTCGTTTCCTCCTGCTCTTTCCCACTCAGGAATTTTAAGCCGCAAGGAAACAGACACGAGCCTGTCAATAGCCAAGATTTACTGAAGGAGGGTGCAGGCTTAGAACCAGGGCCCGGAAGATGGCTAGATAAACAAATCACGACTCAGCAGCTAAAGGGATGCGAAGGTTTGCTCAGATGTGTGTGAGATGGCTTGGACGGATAAGTGACAGAAAGCAAACAGTGAGGTCTGAAGGGCTGTCAATTACTCGCGTCCATCGTCTCTGAAGCGTGCCTGCACTGGACATCTAAAGGCTGTCACAGGCGCAGGAGATGAAGACGAGTGAGAATCAATCAGGTGGAGGCCACTCCAAGTCAGCCTTCTCCAGCAGGTTTGAAAGGGGTGCCCATTACCTTAGCCAAACTCTCTGTGTTTTATGTCTAAACATAGTATAAACCCCGGAGAAAGCCATGTAAAAGGGAGGTTTTAGATCAGCATAGGCAACCGTAGCAGATGGTCAGGAGACCTCTGCAGCGCACTGGGGGAAGAGAGATTATTTCTCTCTTAAAAGTTTAATCAATGCAGGAAGCGACTCACTCTCTGCTTGCCCTGCAGTCAGTCACCTGCATTCGGAGAGAGATGACTGAGGCAGCCCACCCCCAAGCGTGATAGTCTGTGTTTTCCTCCAGCACATGTTTCATTGCAAGATGTAGATAGCTCTGAAACTTGGTCATGATGACAGAAAACGGAACAAACGCTGTGTGGGACCCCAGGCTGCCCCTGCAATGCCTTTCCATCAGTGTTGACTTCAAGTTTCTCAAGATAGGCAGGTTAGGATGCTACTGAATTTGACATTGATTCCCAGGTGTATAACCCTCGGTTCCAACTTACTGAGCTTCTAACAGTCCATTCTGTTGTGCATCAAAAGGGCTGGTCTCACATGCATTTAAATAAATATAAGAAACTGCAACTATGCCACTGGATAATCCATTGGTTCCCTGGTGGGTAGGGGCGCCTTGCTACAATGAATATGTTCTGGTCATTTTGAAATGTCCGTCTCCAGAAAACACTAGCCAGTATTTCATCTAATTCCAGCCTGTGACAACTGTGTGTTTAGGTGCCAGAGAACAAAATACAAAATGAGACTCATCAAGAAATATGATGCAGGGCTCCCAAGCTGCCACTTCCTTAAATAGGTATGAGACTGTGGGCTTGCTCTACTGTATGGTCTGGCATGGTCACTTGTGGCCCCAGAGTTCCCCATTCTCCCCCTACCCCTCTCCTTTCTCCTCTCTTTCTCTCTCCCTCTCTCAGCCCCCCTTCCTCTCTCCTCCCTGCCTACTTGGACAATGACAGAAGCCTCCCAGCCCATGTCACTGTCTAATCCTTCATGTGCTAGCCTGCCTTTTGTGGTAGCCTGGGGACTATTCCAGACCCACAGAGTCTGTGGCTAGTCCCTCGTGGTAAGAGCACAGCATCTCAAACTCTCAGCCACATCCTCTCCTGGGAAAGGTGAACGCAATTCTGGGAGAGAAAAAGATTTCTGTCTCTACCACATATGATTGGAGGGCTCTGAAGAGAAGGAAAGGAGAATGTTCAAATGTGTCTGACCGTGTGTAAGATAGGTAGCTGCCTCTTCTTCATTCCTGGGTGCCTATGCTTAGCTCTTAATGGAATTCATATTTAAATGGCCTTGTAGGTAACCGAGTAAAATAAACCAGAACCCTTTAAAAATTGTTGTTAACAACCTCTACTTTCTTCCTAGAGGCACTTACTCACTAGGGAAAAGAAAAGGAAAGCAATGTTTTCCTGTCTCTCAGCATGGACTATGGCAAACTGATAGTGTGCACTTGAGTTTCTTACTGTGAACAAAAAGAAGAAATGCAAAGCTTCCTTATTCTGCCTTGAGAAAAATTGTTTCACAGAGTTCTAATCTTTAAAAGAAAAATGGTTGAAGAGTATTTGTTCTCTAAAAGGATTAGCTCCTTTACAGCACGGTTATCTACCACCTCTAAAAGGGTATGCCATGGCAGTGCACACAAGGCGCCATGCAATATTATATAATATAATATATATATATATATATATCATATATATAATACACCCCAGCAGAGGCTAGAGTGCAGCTGGAAGAACACTGGAGCTCAGAGCAGAGCAGACATGGTGAGGCGTTCTCTTCTGTGGGCAGTGCTCAGCTGCCTGAACTCCCCTCCAGTTTCAGGAAGAGATCTCCACCTGTACCATGGGTGATCCAAAATGCTCACTTCCCAGACTAGGGGTCTCCCTGTCCTCTTGGATCCTTCATGAGCCTGACATCCGAGTAGGTGACACAAGACAAATGCTCTACTCTAGTAGACATGAAGGTCCCGGGAGGCTCTATGATTATTTTAAGAGATGACATGATTAAGGCCTGCTGGCCTCAGAGACTAAGGACTACAGGCCACATCCTTATTAGAAGCTGCCCGTGGCCTGACCTTGACCGAAGCAGGAGCTTCTGGCTTCTTGAACTCCTGCTCATTCTCTGAGCTTTGTTCTTCAGCTTCAATGTTGATACTGAGAACTTTCCAGCAGCCTTGTCGAGTTTCTGTTCTCACTGAGTTAACCAAAGTCACACTTGGCCATGTGTTACCAGGATTTAACATAAGAAGTCCTGGTCAATATCTATTCTTTGGAAAGGGCCTGGCTGTGCTTCCATGCAAAAACATGGCTAACTTGAGTCACCATGAGCATATCATAGAAATGGCAGGACATGACTTAAGAGACTAGATCCAAAAGACATGGTGGTTTCTCCTTGCTTTCTTGTGGATCCTGCTCTCTGGGAGGAAGGCAGCTGTTCATTATTGTCTTGGTTAGAGTTCCTTTGTTGCAATAAAGCATGATGACCAAAGTTAACTTGAGGAGGAAAGGGTCTATTTTAACTTACAGTTTATAGTCCATTGTGAAAGGAAGTCAGGGCAGGACCCTAGAGACAGGAGCTGAAGCAAAGACCATGGAGAAATGCTGCTTACTGGCTTGTTCCTCATGGCTTGCTCAGTCTGCTTTCTTTTTTTTTAATTATTATTTTTTTATTGATGTCTACATTTTTTTTGCTCCCCTCCCTGCCACTCCCCTCCCCTTCAACCCCATGGTTCAACCAAGGTCCCCATGTTCCCAATTTACACAGAAGAGCTTGTCTTTTTCTACTTCCTGTGTAGATTAGATCTATGTAAGTCTCTCTTGGGGTCCTCATTGTTGTCTAAATTCTATAGGATTGTGATTTGTTGACT
>LOEQ01000800.1:161051-173978 GCA_001685075.1 Bramus lutescens | reverse complement strand
CTTCTTCTTCTTCTTCTTCTTCTTCTTCTTCTTCTTCTTCTTCTTCCCTTCCTCTTCCTCTTCTTTTTCTTCTTCTTTCTTCTCCTTCTTCCAGACTGCATATGCAATGTGTCTAGTTGTCTCGAGCTCCTGCCATCATGTTTGCCCCACCATGGTGAACTGTACTCTCAAAATATGAACCTTCTGCTCTTTAATTGCTTTCATTAAGTGATTGATTGTAGCAATGGAAAAAGTGATTAATACACTGGATGGTTTTTAAGACAAATAGATGGTAATTCTGACTCAGGGTTGATGGTCACCAACCTTGCCTATGTCAGATACTAGGTTGACATAAGCTTTGGGCATTACTTTCATGCCCCTTGGCAGTGGTTGCTTGAAGTTGATTTTGTGTGTGTGTGTTTGATAGCTACAATCTTACAGATGAACACAGGCAGGCTGAGGGCAAGTGTCAGGCTCAATGGTCTCTGAGTGCTGAACTTAGGCCAAGGACCAACTGTCACCAGTGGGCTGTCACAATCCAGCTTTCCCTCTGTCCCCAATCTTCACTGGCTCTTATTTCTTTTCTGTGATCTCAGCATTGCAGTATTGAACAGAACTGAATTAAGAAGGTAAATACAACACAGACACTAATTGCGAAGTAAAGAACAAATGAAGTTGATTTCTTGAGACTATGCGAAGACTCCCTACTCCCTACTCTGACTTCATCTCATGTGCCAGGATGTGTTTTCGGGAGAAGAGCTGTTTATCCTTTTTCCTTCTTTAGATGTGACCACGTTGGAAGAAGGAGAAGGAGAGAATGGGCCAAACCAGAAGGCTTAGTCAGTTTTCTCCCAAGACAACCTCAGCAACTGTCCAAGAGGTTGAGTCACTAGCTGTGACTTCCTGGGAGGGCCCAGGTCTAAGATCATTCAGTCCCTGTGATGTGCACTAATATCAGCATCACACTGGGTCAGGTCCCTGGTGGCCAGGTGTCTGAGGGAGTGGAATCAGTACTAGTTACTTGTGTTTCTAGGACAAAATATTTGGCAAAGGCCATTAAGGAAGGAAGGGTTTGTTCCGGCTCACAGTTGGAAAGCACAGCCCATCATGGTGGAAAAGTCACCATGGGAAGAGCATGTGGTTGCTGGTCACATGGTGTCTGGTATCCACAGGTAGAAAACGGAAGTGGGGGGAGAGGAGAAGGAGAGAGGTGAATCCTGGTGCTCACCACTTCTCTTAACCCAGTCTAGAAACTCCTTCGCAGTCATGCCAAGAGGTTTTCTCCCCTGAGCATTCTAGATCCTATAAGTTGATGGTATCCTCCATCCCTCTCAGTGTCTATGAACTCACAGAAAACAAGACCTGGAGGTGGAGAGCAGACGGCAAGCGGGGAGCTGAGTGAATGAATCTTCTCCTGTGGGGATCTGTGTGTCTGAATGCCCAGCTGGGATATCTGCTGTCATCTCTGTGGCTGCCTGTTCTTGGCCTCTCTCTGAGGCCACCAGAATCAGGGCAATTAGCTCCAATTGTGATGGGACTCCTGAATCGGAAGCTTGTCCCATGAAAGAAAGAAAAAGCAAAAGAACTCCATGTCTCTGCTAATTTTCCGGGGAGGGAACAGCTGTCAGATGCTGGGAGGGATATTGTTACTGCACTCTGGCTAACTCTCAACAAACTTTCAGCTAGCATTGTCTGAGTTCTGAGGCTGGAGCTGGGAAGACAGAGCTGTCATAGGTGGCAGGGAATTCAGAAATAAGTTTTACAATGCAGCAGTTCAAATTAAGATGAATTGCCCCCCCCCAAGTACATAGGAAAATATGAGTCAGCAGCCCCAAATTAACTCTCTTTGGAAAATCATGTCTGTTAAATCTTATTGAAAGTCAAGGCAGAGCTAAATTTGATTGTCATTTTCTTTTTCTCTTGGGGCATGCATGTCACGTGCAAGTGCTTGTGCATGAGTGTGCACACATTCATGGGAGCCAGAGGTCAGCACCCTGTGTTTACCAATTATGTCCCATCTTTTTTTTTTAAATTTTATGTGTATGTATGTATGCTTGTGCAAGTGTATATGGATCATGTGGATGCAGCAACTCACGGAGACCAGAAGAAGGTACTGACTCCCCTGTAATGAGAACCTCCATGTAGGTGCTAGAAATGGAAGCTGGGTTCTCTACAAGAAGAGCAGTAAGCATCTTAACTGCTGAGCCATCTCCCCAACCCCTCCACCTTATGTTCTGAGACAAGGTCTCTGAAGGGAACCTGGAGCTCACTAATGGATTCTGCTGGGCTGACTGGCAAGCAAGGCAGTCTCCCCAGGGCTGGGATTACAGGCTCTGTGCCTGGCTTCTTTTTTAAACATGGGCTCTGGGATGGTTGAACTCAGGCCCTGATGCCTTCAGAGCAAGCATTTCACCCACTCAGCCATGTCTACAGCCCTGCACAGTTGCTTTTTAATGGAATATTTCAATTGTAAGTGAACATTAACTTAGAACTGGAAGTCAGTGTGTGAGGCAGAGAGATACTCAGAGAAATCCAGGTGTTCGGGACACTAGGAGTGTTCCTCATACTCAAGTTTCTGTTCTTGGCTTAATTATTCCAGTTATTTCCTTGACTACAGGACTGCCAAGGAGAGAGAGAGCTCTTTTGTCCCCAGCCAACTTCCCTTGAGAGCGAGGGTTTCCTCCTGACCTGGCTGCTGGGGAACAGGAAGTGGATCCACCTTGAGGTGATGAATGGCTCACACATCCACAGGGACCTCGGGCTGGGTGTGTCTCCCTAGCTCCGTTGCTTTTTCCTATCCTCCTTGTGACGTCACCTCCCTCCAGTTTCAAAATCAGCACATACTGAGTTAGTATAAGCAAAACCTCCTAAATATGCCATTTACATAAGAGTGTGGAGGAGCCAGAGAGAGATCCCACTTGGTTAAGTCAGGGACTAGTGAAGCCCCAGTCCAGGTGGTCTTTGGGAGCCTCTCTTAGGTAACAAGGCAGAGAATGTGAGATAGGGGATCAGTCTCCCAAAGGGGTCACTGACAGAAGTCACGGGAAATCCCAGTCACTATAACAACAAGGAGGTGTTGCCTCTAGAAGCTGAGCTTTGCCCCTATGCATCTGAGGAGAGAAATGCTCTTCAGTGGGGGTGGGAAGTCATGGTTCACTCACTGCTGAGCTGGTGTTTTGCTTTTTGTGCAGGCCCTGTGCTCCTGGGGTTACAAGGGATGCTTGTCAATGTTTAGCACATGCTATAGCCAAGTTCTCGTCTCTCCTGCCCCTCTTTCCTGCACATCCCTTTGCTCTTTAAGGCAGTGCCCCTTGCTATGCAGTAGCATCTGTTGCTGCTGCCCTCATGCCACTCCCTTCGAGGAGATACCTGATCTGGGCTCAGTCATACACTACTCAGGATGCCTTCTCTCTTCATGGAGGACTTTTGCTACCACCCAATTTTTTGATCACACTCTTTGTCTAGAAGGAGGACGTGGCAGATTTAGAAAAACAAATACAAAGACTTAAAACTTAAGATTTTACCCAAATTGGGCTGAGCACATACCCTTACACAAGGTAAATATCAGATCCTGGGGTCCTTTGTCCGCTCAGATCACCCAGAAACACAGTTCTGTAAAGATCACTTCTTTTTATTTTTTTTAAAAAAGAATTATTTATTTTAGTTTATTTTTTGCCTGCATGTATATGTGTGGACCATGTGCCCATGGAAGTCAGAATAAGACTTCTTCTGGAAGTTGGATGTTGATTCCTCTGGAACTTGAGTTTACAGATAGTTGTGAGCCACCATGTGGGTTGGTAGGAATTGAACTCATGTTCTCTGCAACAGCAACTAGTATTCTTAACCATTGACGGTCCCTCCAGGCCCCCGTTTCTTACACAAGTCTCTCAGTCACACAGAGGCTCTTGTTTTTCTTACTAGTCAGAAAGGAGACACCCGTGCATGGTGTGCAGTTCAACAGTGAGCATCAGGAGCATCCGGAACGGGGGTGAAATCAAGGGCATGTACTGTAGGACTTGGCACACGGAGAACTTCTCAATAGTTCTCTTGGTACAGGGATGGAGAGGAGCACCTTGCAAAGAGAGGGTAATGGTGGCAAATGGTAGGATATGGTTCAGAAGATGCTTTGCTGTTCCTCCTGTCCTACAGGAGCCAGCACACACAACCCTAGAAGCTAAGAATCCGGGTCGGCCTGGCTACTTCCTGTTCCTTAAAGCTGTGCTGAGCTAAGACTGTGAACGTCTCCACATCCGTGGGAACCAGTGAAACAGGAAGAGAGAGAAGCAGACTTTGACTAGTTCTTACCCCTCTGTGGCCACTATGGCTTGAGTTCCCAGTGATGTTTGTTGGTGGTGTTATAGTCAGCACCAAATCTCGTTCCCTGGTGGTCTTTTCCTTGGGGCTTCACAGACGGTCTCTAAACACTTTCGTGTGAGGTCCTGACGTATACTGAGGACCATAAGAGCTGCTCTGTGCACCTAGGAAGAGCACACCTGTCACATCTGGTCTGATGTGTGGGAGTAGAGCAGGAGGTGGGGGAGCTCGGTGCCCTGGAAGATGGCTGGTGGGGCTCGGAAGCCCTGAGGTTCTGACGACTCCGCCCAGTGCAACTACATTGTGTTTTGCATGACTGTAGATCCATTAGGGAGCTTCTTTGCATTTAAGATACATGCAGATGGTATTTTGTAAAGTGCTTTAAGCTCAGAAGGAAGTTTGGAGGGTGAACCAGAGGGTTGTGCTCCCAGCTGCCTCCGGTGTTGGAGTGGAGACCAGGACATGGAGTCTGGACTCGGGGAAAGCACCCTGATTTGGTCTAGCAAGAAATGTTTTCCTATCCCCACTGCTAGCTATGAGCTGGCCTCTCTCTGGTCATTTCTGCCAGCCCTTATTCTCCAGCTTTTTTCTCTGTCATCTGCTCCTGGCTCACTGAATTCTTTTAAGCCACGGGGTTTATGGGATTCTCCCTGCATGTGGGTTTGTGCAGTGACCCACCCTAAACATTTCTGTCAGAAGCAACTAATTCTAAGATCCGAAGGGAAGCTATGGCTGTGGAATCTCCATCTATCCTACTAGCAAGGCTCAGAGAGCAGAGATTATGGGTAAGAAAGTTGAGGGACCAACCTCTGCTAAAACTTGAAAACTCAGTTAAATATCCAGCCACCTTTAGTGCTGTGCTTATGCAATCAAGTAAGATCACTGACTGGTTGGCCACGAAAGATGCCGTCTCATTCTCATGTGTTTGTGTATGTTCCTGTATGTACATGTGCACTCAGTGTGTTTATGCAGGTGCCCATGCATATATATATACGTGTGCAGGTCGAGGTAAAAAGTCAACTACAGATGTCATTCTTCAGGTGATGCCCATCTTGGTTTTTGAGACAGGGTCTCTGGTTGAACCTGTAGGTCACCAGTTCAAACAGATTAACTGTCCAGTGAGCCCCAGGATCCACCCGTCTCAGCCGTCTCCCCAACACTGACATTGCAAGCACTCACCATCACCCCTGGCTTTTTTAGGTGGGTTCTGGGGATTGAACCTCTACAGCACATTACTGACTGAGCCATCTCCTGGCCCATGCACTCTTGGTCTTAAAGGATGAATGATATACTGCTTCCTTCCCTGACACCGTACCTTCTCTAGCTTGGCTGTACTTAGGGTTTTCATTCTGTACTGTGCATTCACCAAATGTTGCTTTAGTTTTAGGGATATTGGGTAATTCTTCCCAGAAGACTCTGCATTTGGTGGCCATCTTATTCCTGGTCCTGAGTCTGGGAACTTCCATACTGAGCTCAATATTCACCTTCTACAACAGCATCAGCAACCCTTACCAGACGTTCCTGGGTCCTATGGGCGTCTACACCTGGAATGGACTCAGTGGTGAGTTTCCTGAGAAGACTCATGTGCACATACATGTACACAGATACACATGCACACACACGTGTATACTTATGCATACCAATGCATGCTCATGAACACATGTTGCTCTCCTTCTTACTTTTACAAGGGGCAAATGGGGACTCCAGAGATGCCTCACCTGGATGACTAAGCCACAGAGCAAGGGAGGATACCATCTGGAGCCAACACTCTTCTTGTGGGCTAGGATGCTGTATGGTTGCTAGGTGATTTTGTTATTTAGTGGGTGGGTACCTGGGTGGAGGACAGAGTCCAGATGGGAAGTGGATCCTGCTGTGACTCAGTCAAAAGACTCTCCATGGGTTTTGCCCATACACTGCAACCCCCACAACTGTAGTGGAACTCAGAACCAGAGGTTAAGGGACTTGGTTACAAATCCAGATATAGGTCCCTAGCATCAAGGGCCCTTCTATCAGCCATCAGACCTCACTCACTGCCAGGGTAAACAATGAATTTCTCTTAGTTTTGCTCATGCAGCTCGGATCCAACAGACGCAGAGGCCTCAGACATGGTTGGATTTAGAGATCATGTCATGGGAAGTCTGTTTCTCTTCATCACTGTGTACACTGATTTCTCAATGTGCGCTCTGTAGCTACACAGTTGATTCAATCCTCTTAAAGGTCATTTGTCTGTACCCACCCCGGTCTCTGCCAGCAGCAGCTCTAGAGGGAACGTCTGCCATTTCCCAGGAGTCAGGAGAGCATCCTGGGCCCAATTCTCTTGGATTCACACATTGATATGGCTTCATAAATGTCTGAAGCCAGGAAAGACAATCCGACCTGTCAAGTTGGATGAGAACACTCGTCCATACTGGAACGGGGGTCTGGGGTCAACTGTTCTCCAGTCTCAGAGGCACGTGGAGGAGGAGTGTCTCACCAAAGGAGAAGGGGAGATGACAACGGGCTAGGGTGGGGGTGTACTGCCCTGTCTGCCGCCCACAGGGCTTCCAGCTGGCCCCTCAAGGCTGCAGCCTCATCTCTTTTCCTCCACAATGGAGAACAGGCTGACTGTACATGTATCAGAGGCCCCGCCCCTGTCTGCGAAAGAAAAAAACGAGAAAAGGAGTCTGGAAAGTCACCCCTCAGACTGCCTATGTCTAGCCACACAGACCTAGGTTGTGGGGAGAGAGCTCCCCTCACGGTCCTTCTGCCTCAGGAGTATATTCGGACACAGAGGGAGAGGCTGTGAAGTTGGCAGAAAAACCACCCATAAGGGGTATGTAAGGGTCAGGTTTGCCTTCTGACCTGGGTCTGGAGGAGACCTTTGGCCTTTGGGCAATCAGGGAGTTGGAGGTAGTCTTTTGTGTCCCCGTGCTCAGTAAGACAGATTCTGTCCTCATATACCCTCAGACAGCCTTTGATTTTCTTCCCTTATCTGGAGTGTTACAGAGTTTAGTGAAAACTGGTTTGCAAGTGGCTAATCCTACAGAAGCGCTTCTGTTTAGCACTGACAATGTAGCTTCCTGGCCTTTGGGAAGCTGTGAGGGAGGGCTGGTGTCAGACTGACTTTAAGGTCCTGGGGCCAATGAGAATGCTACAATTCCCTGCGGAGGTAGGCTTGCCCATGCTCTCCTGGGCTGCAGGTGGTGAGCAGGCCCAGTGGGCAGAAGAGGAAGTGGATTATCTGGTTGGTTTCTGATGGGAAGAAACACCCATAACACTGCCTGAAGCTTGTGACCCCTGACCTCAGCCCACACTGGTCCCAGTGTGGCTGGGGTTGCCCACAGGGGATTTTAAGATGGGTGGAGAGAAGGTTAGATCCAGAGGGACTGTCACAAACTGTCTGCTCCAGACATATTGTCCCTCAACTGGAGAACACAGGAAGCATTGAGTAGGTGTCATAGTCCAGCAGGGATTGGCCCTAGGGGAAGCTCATGTCCCCAAGCCTTTAAGAACAGCTCACCACTGCTATCCCAGCCTCGTGCAGCCCTTCAATCTACAGCTCTGGAGAAGCTGTGAGACTAGCTAGGCCTAGATGCAGCCTATACTCCTGGCTTCTCAGGAGTCTGAGACAAGAAGACCCTCAAGTTCAAGACCCTTCTGGCTGTGCAATATAAAGAATGAAAAGAGGGCAGGGGTGTGGTTCAGTAGTAGAGCATTTGCTTACTGTTTACAAGCTTCTAGATTTGATCTCCAGTATTTCAGGAAGGAAAGGAGGGAGAGAGGGAGGGAGANAAGGAAGGAAGGAAGGAAGGAAGGAAGGAAGGAAGGAAGGAAGGAAGGAAGGAAGGAAAATCAATTAACCAGAAGCAGTGTGGAGCCCCTGGCTCCAGTCATCTGCCTCAAAGGAGTCCAGATAGGCAAGGTGTCTACATGCCAGCCCTTCCCTGTGCAAATCAAAGCTCCAGACAATCCACTTTCAGGTAAAGGCATTAACCTTGTGCCCATTCCACTCCTTTATGATTAATTAAGCTTTTATAAGAAACTTCACAAGAGGAAAATAAAGGATAATGAAGGGGTGAGAGGTGCCCAGTGAGCATCAGAGGAACAGGACTTTTGTTCATGCAAATAATGAAGAAATAAAGCCATTATTTTGTGGGTGAGGTGTGGCATCAAGGGCTGCTCAAGCATTCTCCTCATGCAAACCCCCCTAATTAGCTTCTCTCAGAGGACCGTGTGGGGAGCTTCCCTGCCTGTGGGGTGGGACACAACTGATGCCCGAGGCTTCAGAGCTGTGTACATTCTGCGTATGTCAGCAGATGAAGGATCCCAGATGGACTTCATCCCGGGGATTCCCCTGATGTGTCAGAACCCCACATGAACTGGGCATGAACATCTATCCTCATCTTCATCTTCCTTCCAAAGTTTTTTGTTTTATTTTTTATTCCAGTGTTCCTGGCATATGAGTACCTGTCACTTGCATTACCTACTTAAAGCACACTGTTTGTTGGGTTTCGTTGTGTTCTTAGCCACTGCAGGCATCACTACCATCCTTTTCTAAATATTTTCACCAAGTCAAAGACAGACCTCATGACTCCTGGTTACTACCTGCCTTTTGCCCACCTACACAATTGTACGCTTGCTTTGCTCTAGGTACCTCCTGCTTCAAGGCTACACTTGCCTGGGTCCTGCAGAGTAGACTACCTGCAGAGTAGCCATCTAGACCTTGTAGCACGTGTCCAGCCTTTGAGAGCCTAGGGCTCTCTTGCTCCTGGTGGGACTCACCCCTCACAGTTGGGGGTGACCCACTGCCCGCCCTTGCTCTTCCGCCTGTGATGCCGGTGTCTTCCCACATCTTGTTTGTCCATACGCTCACCATATCCACTCTCCAGCCCCTGTCCACTCACCCCCAGCTTTATATCCGTTCCCCAGGGGCACAGGCTGTGTGTCACCCAGAGACAGCTCCTGAGAGGATCTGAGCCTGCAGGTTAGATACTGTCCTGAAGGATATTTAGAATGTCATGCCTAGAATCTAGTTTGTTTCTTACGTCTTATTTTTACTTCATCTTGAAACACTATAGAATCCCATGTAGCTATTTAATAAATGCCTATGGATTATGTATCCCATAAAGAAAATAAGGGATATTAAAAAATGCAGAGGGGTGGCACACAGCTGGAGAGATGACTCAGCAGTTAAGAGTGATTGCTGCCCAATCCCTTCCCACAAGGACCTGAGTTGGAATCTGCCCCCTCCCCATGGGTCCCTATAACACCTGCTCCAAGGGATCCGATACCCTATTCTGATTCCTGTGGGTGACTACCTACATATATGAGTTGGAATCTGCCCCCCGCCATGGGTAATTCACAAACACCTATAACACCTGCTCCAAGGGGTCTGATGCCCTATTCTTGTCCCTGCGGGTGACTACCTACGCTCACACAGATGTATGCTCATATATATATATATATATATGTATATATATATGTATATATGTGTATATATATATACATATATATATTTAAATAGTTAAAGTAACTAAAACATGTATCACAAGGACAGGTAGTTGGCTCAATGAGTAAAGTGATTGCTACAAAGAAACAAGGAGCTGAGTTCAGATCCCAAGCAACCAAGAAAAAAGTCAGGCAGAATGGTGTATATCAGTAACCACATATCTGGGTAGGCAGGGACAGGGGGATAAAAGAGGGATCTTGGAGGCCTGCTGTTAAAACAGGGAACTCCAGGTTCAGTGGGAGTCTCTGCCCTCTCTGCAAAAATAAATAGATAAATAAAAGTAGAGAGTGGTAGAAAAAAACACCTGGTGTTGTCCTTTGGCCTGCACGTACGTGCATATACATGTATGCACATTCAGACACATACCACAGAAAAGCACATACATGCATGCACATATGTATGGGCAAAAATAATGTTAAGGTGCCTCATTGTGTCATTTATGAAGCTCAATCTTCTTTTCAGCACCCTTTGTGTTCCTGACCATGGTACTATTTGTGGGGAATACAGAGTCCAATCATCTCTCAGAAGAACTGTCCCATAAGCTTTATGCAGGGATCAGCATCAAGAGAACAACCCACTCTTACGGATACTCATTTTGGCTCATTCTGCTTGTCATCTTTCTGAATATTGTCACTGTGGTCATCATCATTTTCTATCAGAAGGCCCGATACCAGCAGAAGCAGGAGCAGAGGAAGCCGGTGGAATATGCTCCCAGGGACGGCATTTTATTCTGAGTCTTGTGTCACATTATATTTGCACTGTCTCTGCCAGTAGTAACTGGCTAGCTTCTGTGGACAATCTGCATGGCAATCTGGCGCGATACCTCTGTAACTACGACACCATGTCCTACCTAGATGATGCTTGCACGTTTCTCCACGGATATCCACTGGAAAGGGTTTTCTCGTGAGGGCAGGGAAGTGAGTGGGGAAGACTGTGGTCTAGAGGGCTCCAAAGGGGGTGGTCTGGGGCCTGCAGCCTCTTCCCTCCTGCTATACAGAGTAATAAAAGTCTGAATTATTTTTGCCTTCCCCATGACCAACTTAAAGGACTGCAGCCCCCAAGATTTTGGCCTTAGGAAGGATCAGGCATTTCACTCTTCTATAGGAACAAAGGCATTCTGAACCTGTTTTTCCGGAGTCAAGAGTTGGATACAAAAGGATAAAGGATGAAATGACCCTGTGCAGGCTTAGTTCCTGTAATGAGCGCTAGGCTCATGAAGAATTCAGGCCTTAGGAAACTCTACATAAACAGGTTAGAGGTGAAATATGGTCCCTGTGGTCAGTTTTTCCAGTAGACAGACAACCAGCAAAATGGGGAAGGCACAAAAATGTAATCTGCATGTGTCTCCAGTAAGATATTTCCTTTGAAAAGCTCACTGAGAACCTTTCAGCCTTGACTATTTCACAAGTCAGATAGGACTGCAAAGTGACCCCTTTTCATGTCTTGATGGCTTTGTGAAGCAGTAGCTCTGTGACAAGTACTGGATCTTATGACGTCCTCAAGGGTACATGGCCTTCAACACTCAGACTTAGAGCTGTGAGCTGGGTTCCTACAGTGGGGGCAGCACCATGCTGAGCCCTCCCCTTCGTGGAGTGTACTGTCAGGCAGCAGTCGAGTCCCACATTTAATGAACACTTACTTGACTCCAATTAAAACAGTTGCTTAGGGTGGGGGATCTTCCCCCCATTGTGGAGCACCAAAGTGCCTAGCATGTTCAAGGCTCTGGGTTCCATTCCTTATCCTGTAAAAAATGAAACAAACATAGAGTTACAAAATCATGCTTGTGTTTTGAAGGGACAGTCTCAATCACCCTCCATCTTGAAGGCCTGCTAACTCAAGACTACTCTTATCTGTTAAATTATTAAAAGTTTAGTACACTTTATTTCCTTCATGTGTGCACATGTGCATAGGCTATGATGTGTGTGTCTGTGTGTCTCCTTATGTGTGGAGATCAGATGACAAGCTTCAGGAGTTGATTCTCTCCTTCTACCATGTGAGACCTGGGGATCAAACTTGGGTCATCAGTCTTGGTAGCAAGCACATTTACCTATTTAGCTGTCTTGTGGACCTACTATTAAATGATTACATAATTTGGATTTGGGCAACAATGACTTAGTGAGTAAAAGTGCTTGCCACCAAGCCTGAGGACCCTAGTCCATTATAAATGACCCACAAAGTGGAAAGAAAGAACGGACTTCTGTAAGCTGTCCTCTGACCTTAATTCATAAATTGTGGTATGTGCTTGCCCATAGCCATAACCATACTTTCTTATACAATACCAAAATAAATACATGAATATAGAACAAAATAAAATGCATAATGACTCATCATTGTTTGTCTAAAAATTTGATATATATACACATATATGTGTATATTTATATATATGCATACATATATGTGTGTATATATATACATATATTGTGTGTATGTATATATATTTATATTTATACCTTTGATTTTCGAGACAGGGTTTCTCTGTGTAGCCCTGACTATTCTGGAACTTGCTCTGTAGGCCAGGATGGCCTCAAATCACAGAAATCCACCTGCCACTGCCTCCTGAGTGCCATCATTAAAGGCGTGCACCACCCCCCAGCTGAAATATATTTTTAAAATATGATCATAAACATTAAACATACTTTAAACTCTGAGCATAAAAATAATTGCATTCTTTGAAGGTCCAGGTTTTCTGTTGGGAGTTTGATAATGTGGCCATGTAGTGAAGAGGAGACAGATGTGGGTAAGAAGACCCAGCAACAAATGGCTAAATAGGGTCTCCCATAACTTGTCAGCTGCAGGAGCACTGCAGCGTGGAAAGGTAACTCTGTCCTTTCGCCTGGGCTTCTCAACAGCACCTGGTTTCCCTAGGAAACAAATGGCCTTATTCCTTACATGGCAAATGGCTTTTCAGGAACTGTAATGGTCTGCTCTGTCCCTTTAAGAGACAAACCACTTCCACTCCCTCCCCCATTTGCGAGACAAGCTGATCTTCAGCTTCCAGCCTGAGTCCCTCCTTTTCTGTCTCCTTCTGGAAGAGGCAGCTTCTGTCTCTCCCTTCTCCCCACTTCTCCCCTTTCCCCTTCTGTTTCTCTCTGCCTCTCTCTCTGCTCTTCCCCCTTCTCCCCTTCCCTTCCATAACCCACTAAATA
>LOEQ01000800.1:96336-110050 GCA_001685075.1 Bramus lutescens | reverse complement strand
CACACACACACACACACACACATGGGGGGAGGGCAAGGCATGATGGCTCATATCTGTAATTTTAGCACTTGGAAGGCTGAGGCAGGGGATTGTTGTAGGTTTAAAGTCTAACCTGAATGACAGGTCAGCTAGGGCATAGTGAGACCCTGTCTCAGAACACACTGCCACCAGTGATACAAGAGCGCTATCGTCTTTTTGATGTCTTTATGAAAATGGTCCTCTGTATGGGCCTTCAAGTCAAGATTCTAGCAGTCAGGGAATGAACCCGCTAAAGTTCCCAACGTGAGTTTGTCCTCCGGGGTTTTTGGGGTAGGAGCTCGTCCTGTGCTACATAGACAAGAGTTTCTAGTCTGGGTTTTCATGCCTGGCAGCATGACCCCTGGGTGTGGTTTAGGGAAACCGAGCTTATGAACAGCAGTACTTGGATAATCAGGCTTGGAAGTCAGTGTCAGAGAGTAATGACATTCTCACAAGTAGCCTAGCCCTGCCGGAAGCTCAGGCCCAGGGTCCACGGAGGTTGCTCAATTAATGTTTGACACAGAACTGAAGTATGATTGATAAAAAAACTCAGAGACAGATATTGGGGCTCAATCTGAATGTCAGAAAAGTAAAGCAGCCAGCCACTGGCTCTTACCTTGACCTCAATCCAAAATGACAACCCTGCCTCTAGAAATCTCAGAATGAGACTGTCTGAGAGCTGTCTCCTCCCGTTTTATAATCCTGGGATTAAAGGCATGCACCACCTGGTTTCTATGGCAAGTAGTGTGGCTTCTGGAATTAAAGGTGTGTGTTACCACTGTCTGGTCTGTAAGGTTTACCAATGAGGCTGTTTTACTCTCTGATCTTCAACCAAGCTTTATTTATTAAAATACAAATGAAATGCCACCACACACAGAATGAATGAAAAAAATATATGGATACACTTTCTTCCTACCCCTGAAACTCCCACGGTTTTGGAGTCAGAGTAGGAGACTAGAGAAAATCTGACATGCTATTCGGAAGGAAAGCAAGATATCAGGGAACCTAAATATCGAGATTCCCAGCAATCCCCTTTCTGCGGCCAGCATTCAGTGAGCCACACAGCAGATCAAAGCCCTCAGAGCCTTGGGAATCCCTCCTTTAAGTCCCTGAAAAGTTGACAGAGTCAATCTTCTGGAGAGATGGAGTGCTGGTTGGCTCTGAGAAGCTTAAGCATGCTAAACCCTTTCTGCTGTCTGTCTCCCAGGGACTCAGGCCACTTTTCAGAGAAGAGCTGTTCGCCTGGAGTGGCTGGCCAAGCGTGCGAATTCTCAGGAGACTCACATAGCAGAAGCATGGCTGTTGTCTCTCAGTGTGACTATGTACTAATGGGGTGATTCGTCACTTCCTCGAGGGCTCCCCACTTTCCAATGAATGAATGCTGCCAGGACTCTTGGCTGAATAATAGCTTGTTGACTTCCTGTCCTTCCTTCTCACTTTCCTACAGTTTAAAACATGCTGGTAATTTTGAGCAGAAGCTCCCCACACACCCCTCCCCCATCCCCACACCCCTGTTCCTGTTGAGTAACCTCTGATGTTTGAGCTCAAATGTCTTGCTTGTGGGGGAGGTACATCTGAGATTGCAAGTCCTGGGCAGGGGGAGCCTGGCTTTAAACTTACATTTTATGTCACTTGCCAGCAGGAGGTCCTGTCTTCCCCTTTCAGGGACCCATACCACATTAGAGAGCTTTGCTACTGTCATTTATGGGTGGACAGAGTCACGGTTATGTGTTTCGAGAGTCAAGAGAATTTGAATCGTGTGCTTGTTTATTCTTCTCTCATTGTAGAAACCTGAAACAGAAGGGCAGGCAGACTGAGTCAACTCCAGGAAGGGGGACTCCTTGGGGGAAAGAGAGAAGGTCGAGCGGTTTAAAGTGTGGATGCCTTTCTCTGTTGAGTCCTCCAGACTTGGACCAAAGCAGAAAACAAGTGGCTTGCAATTATTTGTAATAATCTAATCACAAGGGACCTTGCCTGATTCTTTTGTTTGCTCTTTTCCTATGGACATTTTCAGATTGTTCTATCCAGGGGTGTCCAACCTGTGCCCTGTAGGTTGCTGATGGCCAAAAATAGTCACAGAAGTGGCTCAACACAAAATCATAAATATGGCTAAAACACTGTAAGATTTGCACGGGGCAGGGAGCTGATCCTTTGCTGTTGTTGCTCCTCTGTTGTGTGGTCCTGGAGTATGAACTCTGTAGTTGAGAATGGTGTCTCCCAAAATAAACATATATAAGCTTGCACGGCCCATGGGCTCCTGGCTGCACACCCTGGCTAATGTGTTGCCCAAGACAAGTCATTTCCTCTCTGACCTAGAGATGAAAGAGTTTGGACACCCTGTTCTTGACTACTGAGGAAATAGGGCCATATAATATCATCTACTAGACAGAGCCAGGAGACCAGGATGAAGTGCCCGTCACATGGATGCGTGACCTCTCTGAGAACTTATAACTGTCTCCTGTTGCACAGTAGTTTTGGGGGTTCATAATGCAACCTCTAACTGTCAGAAACCAAAAGCTGAGCAAACTGGTTCTGACTGGACACTGCTAGAACTTAGCATTGAGACCTGAATTGTCTCCCTAAAGAGGTGAATTCTGGGGGCTGCTCGAGTGGCCTGGCTGACCATTCAGAGCAGGCACCATGGTGGTCTCTCTTAGACTATTAAAGGCAGCCCGAGCTCACTTTGGGTGGGAGTTGTTTGCCAGGAGAGGGCTCTGTACACTTTCTCCCTCTTTGTGTAGGTCAAAGGTCACCACAGAAAAGTCTGTGATGCTAAACGACCTGCCTTTTCTCTATAGCTTCACGGCGTGCTGTTAGAACTAAAGCTGTTTTCCCATCAGCTCTGGGAATGGTGGGCACTCATTCTGACCCAGAGAAGTCTCTAGGAGGCTTCTGATGAAAACTCCTGTTCTATAGACAGATAAGAAAAAAAAAAAACTATGGAGCGTGTGGGAGATGCCAGGACGCCTTGGAACAAAATGGGAGAAATGTCTTCTGTCCATTCATCTCCAGAAAAGATAGCCACTTCTCTTAGCAGGAACACAGGAAGTGTAATGTGACTGGAAGGTCAGTCTGTAGTATATTGGTGCAAACATTAGCAACTGAGTATGAATCTCTATAGAGCTGCATGGTACTACTGAGAGGAACTTCCCTCTATGGGGCTTGCTGTCCAGCAGAGAAAAACAGACAGTGACTCTGCAGTCATAGTTCTACTGGGTAAGTGGCATGGCTGAGTAAGAAACAGAGATGCTTGCCTGGATGGGCTTGGAAGACTTTATGGAAGACAGATGTTTATAAGAGATATTGAAGTATGAGTGAGAACTAATTGGCACAAGAGAGAAAATTTTCCAGGCTGAGTAAGTACTAAGCATGAAGACTTGAAGCTCTATGCAGAAACAGGGGCAAGCATATGAGCCATAAGCTTTCATGTGATCAACATAGGAATCACAGATGAGATAGCGGTTCATGAGGCCATGGCAGTTGGGGTACTTAAAGAAAGGGATTTGTGTGTTCTGTTAGTCTTCAGGGTGGTGAGTTGTCATGGGCACAAAACCCCACAAACAAAGAATTTTATCAGTTTGCATCGCGGCTTTAAGGGTGACCTCAGTGCTGGGATTCAGAGAGGGGAGCTGATCCACACACCTTTCTGGTCATGGTCATCATCATCTGCCTGCATCAGAGCTGCAGACTCATGGTTGGGATGGAACCGGACACCTCTGAGCTCTTTCCCTAAGACTGTCTTCTTCACACACCAGTCAGGCAGCCCTGGGTCTTCGTTAATTGCTGTGATTGGAATATAATAATAGAAGGGCTGCATCTGAGAGTAGGGTTCTGTTAGACAGCTGGAGAAGCCAGCTCGCTCAGGGCACAGGTCTCACATATGTGTGGGATGAGTCATTGACAGGCAGAGCTAATAGGAAGCTGGTGGTGCCTCTGCTTGGCTGGCCTGAGATGGTGCCAGGTCATCTCTGTAATTTCACATAACTGTAAAGGGTAGTGGGGAGGAGGGGGGAGGGTTTGCATCATGCTTTGTAAAACAGCATTGCCACTTTGGTTAGGCTTGGGACAGGCAGAGGGTGCATAAAGCTCCAATAAAGGTGACAGATGGATTCTTCACAAGACCTGGGCACAGAGGGAAGGAAGTGTCTCTCTCCTTTGCTCTTCTCTGCTTCTTCAATTATGATCCCCCTTCTGTGGGAAGAGCAGGTCAGTTAGACCACAGAAGAAGGATGCTTAGTTCTTTTTTTTTAATCACTTGATGTATGTGTGTGTGTGTGTGTGTGTACCTGTGGATGCTTGCATGAGGGTGGGCACACATGTGTATTACATAATGCAAGTCTGTGCCTATGCGTGTGGAGGTCAGAGGTTGATGTTGGGTATCTTCTGCCATTGTTCCTTACCGTGTATACTGAGGTGCAATCTCTCTCTTGGCCCTGGAGGTATCTGATTTAGTTCATCTAGCTACCCAGCTAGATCCAGGAATCTCATTTTCCCACTTTTTTGGTAGGGCTGGCGTTACAGGTGAGATACCATGTCAGTCTGGTTTCTACATGGACCCAAACTAGGGATCTGAACTCTGGTTGCCACTCTTGACTGGCAAACAGTTAATCCACTGAACCACCCATCAGCCCTACTTTCTTTTTACGGCATTTCTAAATTAATGTCAAAGCTTTCATGTTGCACATTGAGCCCCTTCATTCCGCTCCACACTTTCCTTTCTTGCCTCGCCCTGTTCCTACTAATCCCTTGGGTTGATTTAGACATTTTTACTTTTGTGTTCATGTTATATGTTCATGCACACTTTCATGTATCTGTGTGACCTTCAGGAACTACAAATGAGAGAAAATCAGTTATTAGACCTTTGAAGATTGGCTTAATTCACTAGATGTTGCATCCATTTTCCCACGAATGACTTAACTTTGTTCTTCGTTATGGCCATAAACAGTACCATGATGTATACACCACATTTTCCTTATTCATTCCTCTCTTGTTGGATGCCTAGGTTGTCTCTGATCCTCAGCTATGCTGAAGAGCGCCACAGTGAACACTGATGTACAGGTGTCCTTGCAACATGTTGAGGTGGAGTCTTCCGGATGAATACCCAGGATACTGTTACTGGGTCACATGAGAGATCTAGTGTTGGTTTTTCTTTTGAAAAACACCCACAGTGACTTCCAGAGTGACTGGACTAATTTACATTTTCACCAGCAATGTGTAAGGGTTCCATTTTTTTTTCACCTCTCCAGGAACATCTGGAGTCCCCAAATGTGCTTCTAGATTCGGGTTACAACCGGTGAGAGCTCAGATTTCCTACAGCAGTCATTATCAAACACAAGGATCTTGTGAGAAACCTAAGGTCCCATTTTAAAAGAAGGCACAGCCAGAATGAGCAATCTCAGGCCCCTGAACTTGGCCTCAAGAGACTGAGCACTGCTTAATAGAAAGAGTGTGCGGGAGAGGGAGCCACAGATGGAGACTGAATGGGTGCCATGTTAGAAATGTCTCCAGCAATCCATCAACTCCAGAAAATTTATCAAGGGCAGCATGTGGCGTCGCTGCTTAGATTAAAATAGATAGAGAAGATGTCATTCTTTCCAGAAGGAGAATACACTTTTTCTAGGGTGACCTTGGCAACACATAGAAGCAATGAGGGAATGCGGAAGCTTGGGGTTGGGTGGGTGGTGGGCAGTGGGGTAGAGACCATCTGCAGAGAGTTTGACTGCACACATGACCAAGCCATACCACAGATAGGTGGAGACTCAAGATCTGTAGCTGCCAGAAGACAGGAAGACTCGAGAGTTAGCGATCCCTGGAGACTGAAGTCCTGGGGACATCTACCCGAGGCGACCTTGCAAAGCCCCCCTCCCCGTTTTGATCCACTCTATTGACAGTCAACAGTGACAGTTGTCCCAGCTGTTGAGACTGTCAGCGGAGACAGGTGTCCTGTGTTATTCTGACATATGTATAGGCGGTATTTACCGTCAACACTTTATGCCTTTAAACTCACAAGAAAGAAACTGGGTCTCGGTCTGATTTCAAGATCACGTCCTTGTGACTGTGAGGACCACTCAATTCCATCCCAGGAGTGCTCAGCATCAGGGGCAGAAAAGGGGGGATGTTTACAGAAACTCCAATGCCAGAGACATTCAAGGCAATCTATGATTTGGCATAGCTTACCACCCTGACTTCCAGAGAAACTGTAGGCTGAATTAATGACTTTTGCCTTGATGTCAGGTCAGAGCTCTCCACACAGAACTAGTGGGATGGGTTCAAGAATGCTACTATTGCTCATTAAAAATGAGATGCCATATTGGTGTTTACCAGGGTTACAGGCTGTGTTGGAAGTACAACAGCTGTTACCATGGCAATGAGATGCTCTGTACCTCTTTGCGATATCACCTTTTGTTTTGCTGGAATCCTCCAGTGTCTGTAAACTGGTGTCCCAGTGTCACAGAAAGCTTTTGTCAACTTGACACAAACATAGACCTACCTGGGAAGACGAGATCTTAATTGAGGAATTGCCTCCATCAGACTGGCCACTGGGACATCTGTGGGGGCATCACTGATTGCTAACTCTGTGGGAGGGCCCAGTGTCAGTAGGTGATGCTGTCTCTAGGCAGGTGGGCCTGGGCTGTATAAGAGAGCTAGCCAGCTGAGCTGGGTAGAGGCAGCGTTCCTCTGTGGTTCTGCTTGAGTTCCTGCCACAGCTTCCCTGACAATGGACTGTAACCTGTAAGTCAACCAAACCATTTGTTCCACCGAGTTGCTTCTGGTCAGTGTTCAATCACAGCAGCAGAAAAGCATCCAGCTAAGAACTCACACCAAGCACAAAGCTTAGATTCAGAAGGGCTCTGTCTTGGAAATTTCGGCAAAAAAGCATTAATTAGTCCAAAGCCTGGGCAAAGGCTGACTTGGCAGCTAGGCAGGCTCGCAAAGTCAGGACATTCCCCCTTCAAGAGGCATGCATTTGGTTCATGAAAACAAGGAGCCATTTGTCACACATCTTAGACAAAGTCAACCTTTAGAAAAAGCAGGACCCGGTACGAGTCGTCTGCCTAAGGATGCAGAGGGACAGGGCATAAGGAAGCATGAGACAGCCAGGGGACAAAGGAAGCTGCTTTGGGGTAAACAGATGACAAAATCTGCTTGTAGGAGATCTTTGTAGTCATTCGCAAGAAGCTGTGGCCTGCAGCTGGGTACAGTCTAAACTCAAATAGAGGTTCTGCTAGGATCTTTGTGACCTTGAGAAGGTCACTGGATCCCTTTTCCATGCAAGAAAAGTGCAATTCAAAATTTTTAACTCCCATAGGATTTCGTGAATATGAAATACTGTACACAGAGTATGACCTCATGGTATGTGACATCATGGAATATGATGTCATGGTGTGTTGACACAGAAAGTGCTTGGTGGCTTCACTTCTTGCTAGGTTGTGGGCATGTCTTAATTTATACCTTAAAGGAGATGGGAACCTAATAGGAAGATGCTACGTGGCCAACCTGAGCATCAAGGACTTTTCAAGGTTGTCAATCACACTGGAATTCAGGAAGGGTCCCAGATGAGGCAGCATGCCTTACAAAAACGCTGACAGTTCCATGTGGAGGCCTGAGAGATGCTCCTTTTCAGATCAGCAATGGTGCAGAGAGAGGGTCAGTCCCTGGAGCACTGAGGGGCCCAGGTGTTGGGGCAGGCTGCCACGCTGGGGTTGCTAAAGGCTTTGGCCTAGAAGTCAGCTGCCCCAGAAGTTCAGCACTGAGATTTCCTGGACAGTTCCCTGGTCCTGGTGTCCATGAGGTTTTGGAGGGGCTGCTTAGCCTGTTTGCTTAGACTTAGCTTAGTTTAGCGTGTCAAATGAAGTCGACATACACAAACTATTTGCTTTTTTAAATCACATTTTCATTGTGGAGCCTGGTAGAAATGCAGCTGAGCCTGTAGACCGTTTGCCTTCAATGCACAAAGCGCTGGGTCTGATCCACGGCACTGTGTGACCAGGGTGGTGTCACACACCCATAGGCCCAGCACTCACGAGGCTCCAAAGCTCAAAGTCATTTTTAGTTACATAATGAGTTTAAGGATCACCTAGGCCATGTGAGACTCTTTCAGAGAGAGAGAGAGAGAGAGAGAGAGAGAGAGAGAGAAGCAGTTTCATATTGAGTCTGGACCTCATCTGAAACTCCATCTCCAAACAACAACAACACCCAAGCTAATAAAGAAAAAACAAGGGAAAATCATTTTAATATAACTCTACAGTTCTGTGGTTTGCAGGATGCCCGTGGAGCTGTGCCACCTTAGCTAGGTCAACTTCAGAGTGTTCTCATCGCTTCAGGTGAGAGGGGGTGTCCCTCAACTCTGACACGGACCTTGGTTATGTTTCCACAAGCCAATCACTCAAGAAACCTTCCCACTGGTCCTGAGAACCAGATGACCACTGTCTTGAAGGCCTGGTTTAAAATGTGTAGTGGTAAGAACTGATGTCAGTGTCGGAGTTGACTCCAGGGTACAGCTCCTTTTTCATTACGATACTCTCCAGGTAAACCAACCATATGGCTTGGCATGACTGGCACATCAGAGGTGACAGTGGGAAGGGTCTACATTTCAGGGGCAGATGGCATGTTCACATCAAGCTGTCTCTTCCTTGTCCCATGATTTCTACCCCACGTGATCAAGAAATACATAAGAGCTTAATGCTTGTTTCATTGGATGAGGTTGAAAGCTCTTTACAGTGCCTTCAAGTCCATGGTTTCTGTCTGGTAGAAGTGGGGGCTAAAATGTAGGCCTATGGGATGGCCAATCAGGTACTTCCATCACCTCGATGTTCCACGTGCAGAAGGGGAAGCTGAGCTGTGCTGGACTGAGACACCACCCCAGTGGGCCAAGTAAGTAGCCTGGGTGGGCCCAGGTAGGGTGATGTGTTCAGCCCCAGAAAATGGGTTATGTGTTTTTCTCCCTCCTGCATCTTCCCCTGCCTCTCTGATGAAAGAGGCAACAGCAAACTCACACTGTTTGAATTTGGATTCAGGACACATTTACTAATGGATGGAGCATCAGGCTTCAAGCTGGTTTCCTATTGTGGTCATAAACTCCCCCTATTTCTGGGGTTGTTGCCAAGTATCTAGAACAAACAACTCCTCTCAGCCATTGGAGTTTGACTCTGGCTTTTGGGCTAAATCCCCAAAGTCACAAATTTCCCAAGGCTATGCTCTTGTCCTGAGGAATGGCACCAATTTCTCTTCAGTGATCAACTTCCAGTAAAACAAAACAGGATAGGGCAGTAGCCGATGTATTCTGTCTGCAGCACATGTCCAGGGTACTCCACTCTGGGCCACAGATGCTGCAGAAGAACCCAGGACATTCCCGGCACCCTTAGTCCAAGGGCTGGAGACAGCAGGGCAGATGAGGCTGTAGATTGCCAGATGGAGGCAAGGGACCTGTGTTCCCTAAACTTCCCATCCTGGAACAGAGTGGGGAGGGAACACAGTGGCACCCTGGGCACAATCCTCAATGGAGAGGCTCAGCTGCATTCTTTTTATTTTTCTTTTCTGGGTATCTGTGCTTTGCCTGCACATATGTCTGTGCAGCACATGTGTGCCTGGAGCCGTCGAAGGCCAGATCCCCTGGAACTTGAGTTATAGATGGTTGTGAAGCATAATGTGGGTGCTGGGATTTAAAGGTGGGTCCTCTGGAAGAGTAGCCAATACTCTTAATCTTTGAGCCATTTCCCCAATTCTTCTGCTGTGCTCTTGAAGACAGAGCCACCTGACTCCTTTGAGAAGACCATCTCATGTCACTTCTACATATTCATACCTGTCTTTAACATAGACCTGCACAGTCTAGATCCAGAACCCAGATCTCTCCCTCTCCTCCTCCTCCTCCCCCCACCTCTCTCTCCCCCCTTACATTGGATGTTCTTCTCTACTATTCTCTGCCTTATTTCCTTGAAGCAGGGTCTTTCATTGAATCCGAAGCTTGCTGTTTGGGATAGGCTGACTGGCTAGAGACTTCCTGGGATCCACCTGTCTCTCTTTCCAGTGCTCGGGTTCTAGGATTACAGACACGTATAGAAGTACCTGGGGATTTGAACCCAGAGCCCCATGCTTTCACAAGTGCTCTTACAGAGCCATCTACCAAGTCTTGGAGTTCAGGTATTTTTAGGACAAGAATGTAAATAATGAATACTCTTTTGCCCCCTGTCATCTTTCCCACACTATGATCTAGAATGGGATTCCTGGGAAAGGGCAATGTCCTTCAGTGGGTGTCAAATGCTCCTGGGAAGGAAGCTGTAAGTATCAGTGACTTACAGAGACCCTAGAGTTTCTTCCTGAGAGCAAGGGTTCCCTCTGTATCTTCCAGATCTCATAGAAAAGGTTGAGCTGCAAAAGCAGGTCAATAAATTTGAAAAACAGAATGCTGGAGTGCTTCAAAAACACTCGTAAGTCCACGGGCATCAAGTTACAGTTGAAAGTATCAGTAAATACTATCTGCTTTGTAGGTAAACACTGGGGCAGGAGCCTAACGGGCAACAACTACTTTACTCTGGTTGTATGCAAATTGTTAGTCAAACTGTCTACCAATAACTCCAAATGGCCAGGCACCTTCCCCAACCTCCCATGAGTGGTTGGTGTCATGTGGGTGATTCTTTTTCTGGGAGATCTATTTCTGTTCACACCAGACAGAGATTGGGCAATGATGCATCCAATTCTAGCTTGAACCAATGCATTTGTTGGGGTCACTTGCAGTAGTATGGGTGACTGAGCTGCATCACTGAAGGGTCAATCCAGGATTGGTGACTGCTGCTGGAAGCTGCATCACAGGAATCTCCTGCCCTACCTGTAGACAGTTTCAGGACAGAATCTCTCCCCCAGCAGGGATACACTGCTTACATAAGGACTTACCCATCTTGTAACTTTCTTGTGCTTTTTTTGTGAGCCTCCCTTGCCCCGACAAGGGCATGTATCAGCACATAGGCAGGATTCGAACCCAGCATGGACCTTGTGAGTAAGGGCAGTCTTTCCCTTCCACCTCCCTATGGTCCTCACAAAAACAGCACTATCATATCAAAGGGAAGAAGAGAGCTTAAGTTGGAACAAGCTATGAGTAACTATGGCCTGGGAACACATTCGTTACCCTGAATTCCACGTGGAAGCAGTTTCATGAAGTTTTAATAACAACAGAACAAATGAAGTGTTAAGTAGGCAATTATAGTGCTGCTGAGGTTTCTTTTAGCCTTTGGTTGGTAGAAACTACATACACTCCAAAAGGTTTTTATCTGCTCATCATGGGCTCCTTGGTCTCACAAAGAAGTGGGAAAATAAATGGCCATTTAGGGGTCTAAAGATGGCTCAAGACTTTGTAATTAAACTCTGGACCTGAAACCCTCCAAATTCCAGTTGCTGGGGTTCTAATCAGCCAATCAGCCTTAAGGTCTCAGTTTGAGATGTGAATGCTTTGGGGGAACTTTCCTGCACCGTTGCATGGTTCTCTTTCCCTCCTTCTTGCACCCTAGTTTAAGGAGTATCTCTCCAATCCAGGGTTAGTGCAATGACATCACTAGGTCCTGGTGCAAGCCCAAGGGTTATGCCAGCAGACAGTCACTGCTCAGCACTGCGCCTCCAGCACAGTTCCACGTGTGTGAGACACCTCACTGTTCCATGAGCAGTGAATCACCTTGATACTAACATGGAAGTACAGACAGCCACTTTCTTTGACTCAGCAGCATCAGAGTCCTTGTTCTAAAGTAGACTAAATCGAACATTTTTTTTTTTTTGCGAAACTCTAGAAGATGCCAAGAGATCTGGTATGAAGGTTCCACAGACCCCCAGGCTCCCAGGTTCCTTCCACTTTTATGCTCTGCCATTCTCAGTAGGTCTTTCTCATCCTCAAGCAGTCAAAATGACTCAAGACTTTTAGCCATTGTATCTTCTTTTCAGAAAGCAGGAAAACAATGAGCCAAGAATATAAAGGCAAAGCCATGATGACATGAATGTACTCTTCCTTCCTAGTTTTGTATTAGATCCTTATTTTAAAAACCTCAAATCATATTCCATCGATCAAACCTTAGTCACAGTATTGGGGGAAAAGTTTGGTGTTGCGCAAAGGAACGCACAGAGCAAAAGTAATCCAGCAAGGCAATTGTTTTTTTGCAAAAGGGATATGTGTGCAGAAACCAAACCGGGCTTGTGAGCACACGTGGCCAAGATGGTCATTGTCTTTTATTGCTTACGTAGGTGGTGACTGCATCTCGTTCTCTATTCATGGCTTCTAATCTGACACTACATGTTATTGGTGCAAAGGTGAATGGGAAGGAGAAAGTTCAGGAAATATGGGCCCTTGTTAAGCTAGTCACTTTTGACAGAAAAAAAAATCATCTCTCACAATGAGGTCACTACGGTTATACAGGTGACAAGATAGGCAGATTCCTTTTCTTTTTAGCCAGACACACTGCTAACCCATAGAGTGAACTTATAGCCAATGGTAGTGAGGAGAGTAGCTGTTACCAAGGTAATTGTGATGGCTGGTTTTGGTTGTTATCTTGACACATCCGTGAAGAGGAATCCTCAGTTGAAGAACTGTCTCTATAAGACTGGTCTATAGTCATGTTGGTGGGCCATTTTCTTGATTGGTGTGGGAGGGCACAGCCCACTGGGAACAGTGCCAACCCTGGGCAGGTGGCCTGGGCTGTGGAAGAAAGGTGGCTGAGCAAGCTTTGAAGCAAGCCAGTAAACAGCAACATTCCTCTGTCATCTCTGCCTCTGCACGTGCTTTCAGGTTCCTGTTTGAGCTCCTGGCTTCCCTCCATGACACACACTGCAAGTCAAAGAAACCCTTTCCTCCCTGAGTGACTTTGGGGCTTTATCACAATCAAAGAAAAACAGTCTAGGACAATTGCCAATAGTCTTCACTTACAGCTGAAGCCCTTAATGGATGAGCAAGTCTTACCAAAACAAATCATGGATGCAGAGAGTGCTACCCATTTGAATCCCATTTCCTGGATCATGGGAGTTATAAGACCCATTGTAGCATGAGGGTCTGCTTGTTGGGGTTTATGTCCTGCCCATTCCCTCAGCCAGCAAGTCCCAAAGAAATTCACAGAGAGGTCTATATTAGGTCATAAACTGATTGGCCCATTAGCTAAGGCTTCTTATTAGCTCTTATCACTTATATTAACCCATCATTGAATAGATACAATCGGTGTACCGAGTCATGGAAATTCAGTGGAGTAGGTCACATGCTGCTGCTTTGGTGGTCTGGGCAGGACTGTGAGGAATAGGCTTCCTCCTTCCCAGAATTCTCTTGTTTTCATCGCCCCGCCTCTACTTCCTGTCTGGTTGACCCACATTTACTTCCTGCCTGGCCAATCAGCATTTATTTAAAACATGATTGACAGAATACAGACAATTCTCCCACACCAACCCATGGAACAGTTTCAGTGTGAATTCCAAACCTAATTCCCCTGGGGGTTTGAAGACAAGACAGCCTGCTTGGTGGGCAGACCCCTCCCCACCATAGTCCTGCAGACAAGATGGTTCTGACTTCACGCTTCATTCCTCATACCTGGAGGCCAATGAGGTTCATGCCCAATGGTCTCTAACTGAAGGAATAAGAGAAAAAAGTTTCTAGAACCCTGATTCCTTTGCAGCTAGGAATAAACATGTGATGTAGGAGGGTCATCTGTCTATGTGTTACTTTCATTGGTTAATA
>LOEQ01000800.1:65439-80136 GCA_001685075.1 Bramus lutescens | reverse complement strand
TTTGGAAGAGCAGGCAATGCTCTTAACCACTGAGCCATCTCTCCAGCCCTCCACCACACATTCTTTGCAAGATATGTCACTCTTCCCAGAGGCCCAAAGCCATGAGACCAACTGCTCTTGAAGTGAACCTCCAGAACTCTGAGTCCAAATCATTCTGCCATTTTTACAAGTTTAATAACATGCCTCAGGCATATCATGATAAGGACAGAAAGCTGACAAATACAAGATGAAATAAAGTTATTTCCCAAATCACAGCTGGCTGGAAATAGTGAGATTCAGCCTACCAAATCTTCAGATACAGGAAGGGGGCTCAGATGATCAAACTAGCTCTTGTGTGGCCTTTAAATTTTGCTTTCACTTCACCTTTTTTACTTGAAGATTTACTTGAGTCTTACTTCAGTGTATGTGTGTACCTGTGCACATTTGTATAGGTACCCGCAGAGACTAGAAGGGGATGCCGGATCTCCTGATGCTGAAGCTACAGGCAGCTGTGAGCTACCTGATGTGGGTGCTGGGAACTGAACTTGGGTCCTCTGGAAGAGCAACCAGTGCTCTTACCCAGCAAGCCATCTCTCCAGCCCTTATTTTACTTTTATTTATTTTGGGACCGTATTTGTTCCTTTTACATGTGTATAATATATTTTGGTCATTTCCATCCCCTCTATCTCTCCCATCCCCCTACAACTATGGGCAAACTCCCCCCCTTATTTCCCTAAATAAGTCTTTCTTTTTCTTTTTTTAAATATTTATTTATTTATTATGTATACAATATTCTGTNTGGAAGAGCAGGCAATGCTCTTAACCGCTGAGCCATCTCTCCAGCCCCTAAACAAGTCTTTCTTAACCTCCTTCTTACTTTCATGTCTTTTTATTCATTCATTTGTATATAACCTACTTAGTTTAATCAAGGCATGAATGAGCATGTGTGGTTGGGAACTATTTACTGGAGCGTGCATAACTTACCAATGGCTCCACCATTGAAGATCGTTAATTGACAGTAGCTTGTCAGAGAGGAGTGGAGCCCTATGAGCCCCTCCCTCATCATGATTGAGTGTCAGCAGACCCCATCTTGCACAGGTCCCATATAGACAACTACAGCTGCTTTGAGGTCAGCCGTGACATGACCACGCCATGTATAGGACCCAGAAGTTCATCTCATTCCTCCTCCCCATCCTCTGTTCTTACGTCCTTCCTGCCTCCCTTCTCCAGAGGCCTCTTCGCCCTTATGTGGGGTGAGGATTGATGCAAAAGCTCCTTTTAAGATTGAACATTCAATGGCCATTTATTCTCAGCTCTTTAACCAGTTAATGAGTCTGGTTATTCCTCACCTAATGCAAATGGGAGTTTCTCAGACCCACACCTAAAGCAGCACCAACATGGGTATAAACAAATATTTGGAAGGCAGTTTGGCATGTCCATTTAATAAAATAATAGTAACATGTCCCTGCCTACGCTATGACCTACCCAGCCATGGAAGTTGGGGTGGCCTTTTTGATGACAGAGAATGGGACTGGAGAGAGCCCATTTGAGTCCACATTAGTTCAGTCCCATCCCTAGTAAATTATCATAGTCCAACAGGCCCTCTGGGGACATATAGCTACTTTTTAGACATGAAAGATGGTGAGAATATCACTTTTCAGCCAACACGACTGCAGAGGGCTACTTTGAGTCTTCCATATAAATTCAGATTATAAGAAATTTTGAGAATGGCAGACTTTTTTATTTCTACTGTTTATCAACCAACTTGTAAGTAAATGCTGAAGCTACCTTTCAGAGGAATGGTGTCAAGAAAATGTTATTTTTAATATTTTCATTTTTATTATTTTTTTATCCTTCCCAGTTTTATGAGAACAATAAAACTTGATCACGTTGGTAACCTGATCAAACTTTCCACTGTAAACCTGAAGAAGCTTTAAGTCTGATATTATGGTTATTTGCAGTTAAGTACTGGAAGCCAGTAGGATGCACACAGGGAAGACATCTGCCTCACCAATGCCAACTGCGAGGTTGTGCTATAGCTTTCAATATGTCTACAGGCCTTCGACACTTTAGAGGCCAGGGCCAGGTCCATCCAAGGCCACTTGCAGCCTCAGCACAAAAGTGCTTCTTACATGCAGCAGAATAGGACTCCTCTGCTATCTGGTGTCAGCTCATCATTCATCTGAAATGGGAGCATCCATTCCATGGATGGAATAGACTCGGCTGTTAAAAACTGACCAAGGTCCTCGTGAAACTGGAGAAAAAGCAATGGCGTTAGAGAGATGGTAGCTAGAGGCTAGTGAGGTGGTTCAGTGAGTAAGGGTGCCTGCTGCAGAAACACGAGAACCTGCGATCGAACCCTCAGCACCCACAGAAAAAGCCAGCCATGGCCACACATGCTCTTGTAACCTAAGTGCTGTGGGGAGTGAAGACAGGAGGATGACTGGGACTTGCTGGCCGCTGGCCTAGCCAAGGTTCACTGGGAGACTGCGTCTCCAGGTGGGCCTCTTCTGGCTTCTTCACGTGTTGCACAGGTGACCTGGCTAGTTTTATGTCAGCAAGACACGAGCTAGAAACATCTGAGAAGAGGGAACCTTTGGTAATGAACCATAATGTGGAAGCATACGCTGAATAACCCCTTTCCTCCCCAAGTTGCTTTGGTTATGGTGTTTCATCACAGCCATAGTGACCCCAGCTTAGACAACAGGCATATGTACCCTGATCCATACATACTCATAGACCACACACATCCCTCCCCTCCTCTTTCCAAGACACCAGACAGTCTTCTCCAATAAGGCTATGTCTCACTGGACACAGGCTTCTCTAGCATTGGACCTAGCATAGAGTTGATGACCACTTGTGGGGGTGTCCAAGGTGATGGTAGGCCTGGAGAAAGCACAGCAATACTTCAGAAATAGCTTGGTGAGGAAAGGGAAACTGAGAAATATCAGTTCAAAACAAGCCCTAGAGAAAGTCTTCTTCTTGGAGATGATGCCATAGGCTGGGGTGGCAGGTATGATGCTGTAGGTTGGGGTTGCAGGGATGATGCTGGAGACTGGGGTTGTGGGGATGATGCCATAGGCTGAGGTTGCAGGGATGATGATACTGTAGGCTAAGTTGCAAGGATGATGCTGTAGGCTGGTGTTGCAGGGAAGATGCTGGAGGCTGGAGCTGCAGGGACAATGTTGTAGGCTGGGATTGCGAGAATAAATGTCATAGACTGAAGTTGTAAGGATGATGATTCTGTAGGCTGTGGTTGAAAGGATGATGCCATAGGCTGATGTTTAAGGGATGATGATGCTGTAGGCTGGAACTGTGGAGATGATGCTGTAGGCTGCGGTTGCAGGGATGATGCTATAGGCTGGGTTGCAGATACGGGCTCAAGTTCTTGACTAAACAAGTTACAACCTATTGTGAACTCAGATATAGAAGTGGCTCAGTCCCCAGCACTGGGACATCATGCTGGAGGCAGGAGCACTTGTCAAGAAGGGAGCTGCAGCAATACACATGGATGAGTCTCTCTGAGAGGAAAATTCCCAGAAGGAATCCGGTGGAGTTGATCAGCCAGGGCCCAAGAACAAAGTGTAAAGCCATTGTCTCCTTGTGACCTTGGGATTCTCCATTGACTCCTGTGTATCTGGGACCACAGACTTGCTTATCATATTTTGTACTCACAGATCTTGAACTGGAGTCTATTTTGTAGAGACCATGGCCAACACGCCCAGGCATTTTCCAGTGGGTGACTGATGTAATGGGATATTATTTTGGAAACCAAAAAAGATGTTTCAAAATGAGCAAGATAAAACTGCTTGTAGAAAGTTGAGCTCTGCGACCATGTGATCAGTAGATGTAAGAGGATTGGGTAGCACATTTGAAACTTCAGCTAAGATCATGCAGGAAGTATTTCTAAAGTAACTAAGTGGGCTTCTTGTCAGGCCAAAAAGGGGCCATGTGCAACCACCACACAGGCTAAAACTCTAGTTCCATAAGCAAATCAATGAAGATTCTTTTTTAATATTTATTTATTTATTATGTATACAATATTCTGTCTGTGTGTATGCCTGAAGGCCAGAAGAGGGTGCCAGACCCTATTACAGATGGTTGTGATCCACCATGTGGTTGCCTGGAATTGAACTCAGGACCTTTGGAAGATCAGGCAATGCTCTTAACCTCTGAGCCATCTCTCCAGCCCCCATGAAGAGTCTTCAGAAAAATATAAAACTATAGTGTGTGAGTGTGAAGGTGTGTATATGGATGGATGGATGGATGGATGGATGGATGGATGGGTGGGTGGGTAAATGGGCATGCAGATATATGGGTGAGTGGGTGGATGAACGGGTGGGTAGATGGGTGGGTGGGTGTGAATGGATTGGTGGGTGGATGGATGGGTGTGTGGGTGGGTGGATGGATGGGTGTGTGGATGGGTGAGTGGATAGATGTGTGGGTGGGTGGAAGGGTGTGTGAATGGGAGGATGAGAACACACATGATAGACAAAGAGATTTACAATTTAAGAAATTGGCTCACATGGTTGTAGAAACTCACCAAACCCAAGATGCCCAGGGGGAGCTTCAAGCTGGATCCCAGAATTACCCCCATGGGTTAGTCTCAGTCCAGTTTCAAATGTCAGCAAGTCAGGAAAGCTGATGGTGTAGTTCTGATAAAAATCCTGGCAGATCTAAGATGCTGAAAGGCTGAAGTGTGTAGTTCAAGGCCAGTGTAGGAACAAGCTGTTTGGAAGGGTCCAACAAGGGAGTCCCATCTTGAGGAAGAGTTGGTATTCTTGCTTAGTCTAGACCTGAAAGTGGTGCTGACCAACCATGCGAAAGGGAAATCTGCTTAAGCTGCCAATTCAAGGGTTAGTCTCATCCAGAACTATCCAGATAAAAGTTGAACCAGATATCTGGACTATCTAGTTAATGTACGTAATTGACCACTGATANTCTCTCTCTCTCTCTCTCTCTCTCTCTCTCTCTCTCTCTCCTCTCTCTCTCCTTCTAGACTGCAGATGCAATGCCACCAGCTGCCTCAAGCTCCTGCTGCCATGCCCTCCTCACCCAGATGGATTGTTTCCTCAAACTATGGGTCAGAATTAAACCCTTCCTCATTAAGAAGCTAGTCAATGCTCCCCCCTTCTATTAGCCAACAGACTTCAATAATACATGTCCACCTGTCCCCTCAGACAGCCTGAATCTAACAGGTTCCTACTTCATGCGACTAAGTCTTGGTTCATCTAGTGGCTGAAACCCAAAGAGCCTTCCACTCAACCCACTGAGGTGAAGTCTTTTTTTGCCTTCTAGCGGTCCTGAGCAGAGCCTCCTCAGCTGAAATCTCCCAGAGGCAACATGCTACCCAAGGTGAAATAGAGATTGCCCTCTTTCCCCCTCTAATTTCCCTCCTCATCTGCTGACACTCTCTGACTCAACTTGAAAGCTTTGTTTTAGTCTCCAAATAAATCAATGTTTGCTGAGAGAGTGAGTGCCCAGACCTGTTCAGAAGTCTGCTGTTTTGTTGAAGTGCCTCAAATACAGCACCTCTTTAGTCAAGAAGTTGAGAATCTCCTTGTTTTCTTCCCCTTGTCAACTCTTTAAAGGAACGAAACCCCAGCTTAATGAGCCATAAGTTGCTGTCCATGGTGCTACGATGTGTCTGAATCCATCTTAAAACACGGTAATCAAGTATTTATCCTCCCTTCTCTTTCTTAGTGAATACATGAAATATTTTAAAATGAACCTAATCTAGAAACTTTGTCATGGATGCTTTCAGGGGTTGGTCTCCTAAGTGATTTTTGATCCTGTCAAATTAACAATATGAACCATCACAAGGACTTCAGTCACAAGTCTATATGTACAAGAAAAGGAAATTGAGTCCAAATAGTATTAAGTCCTGAAGAAGAATCCATATTAACCATTCAGGAACTCCCTGAATGTATACATCAGTGGTCAATTACATACGTCAACTTGACTGGACTGAATTGTCCAGATATCTGGTCTGACTTTTCTCTAGATAGTTTTCCATGTTGAATCTTTATGTTTAAGCTATACATGCTGATCAGGTTTTTGTCACCTTGACACAAGCTTAGGTCATTTGGGAAGAGGGAACCTCAATTGAGAAAATGTTCCCATCAGATTGGCAAGTCTATGGGGCATTGATGTGGGAGGGCCCTGCCGTGTGAGCAGTGCCACCCCTGGGCTGGGTTGTGTAAGAAAGTAGGCTGAGTAAGCAGTGGAGAGTAAGCCAGTAGGCAGGATTCCTCCATGGTCTCTGCATCAGCTCCTATCTCCAGGTTCCTGCCTTGAGTTCCTACCCTGATTCACAACTGTAAGCTGAAATCAACCCCCTTTTCTCCTCAAGTTGCTTTTGATCACAGCAACAGAAAGCAAGCTAGAATGCCACATAATTCACTAAAGAAATGAATATATAACACTAAGCAAATGTTTAAAGATTCACACTCTTTTTTCCAGAGTTACATTACTAGTTAATAAAACATTTGGCTGTTGACTTTGTCCATTTCCCATGTGGGTGTGCTAAGAGTTTTCTCTCCTGGCCATCTGTAGTATTGGTGGGGGCAGGGCAAACCTAGGAATCAGCTTGGCAGCCTTCAGGCCAGGGTGAAGACAAAAGGCATGCAAATCCACATCCTTCAGTGTCAGACAAGATCCCAACTGCCCTAGGTCTTCTGTTTTTCCTTCCCACGTGTTCTTTACAAGAGAAGATGCACTTGGCAGTGGTTTATGGTTTTCACCTGGAGGAAGAGGGGAGGACTGTCGAAAGCCAAGGGCATAGCCCTGCGTCAGGTGGCTGTGCTTGATTCTGCTTCTGCTACCTTCTAGTTGTGTGACTTCTCTGAGAGCCTTCTGATTTAGTTTCTCTGTCTTCAAAGGAGAATATCATACCTCCCAAGTTGCAGGATTGTTGGGAGGTAAATATTTAAGATGCAAATATAAATAGGTAAATGTCAACTATTGGGAATTAAACCCAAAAGAAAAAGTCACATAGTTTATAAAGTCTCAGAGGCACACATGTGACCCAGGGACTAAGATTCAAGATGAAGCAGCCATGTAAAACCAACTTGACTCAGAAAGATAGCATTTCTCTTTTGAAAAGTTTTTAAAATCTTTTCTAACAATAAAGACTGTGTGTGTGTGTGTGTGTGTGTGTGTGTGTGTGTGTGCGCGTGTGTGCACCTCATGTGCATGCAGGTGCCTGTGGAGGCCAGAAGAGGGCATTGGAGATTCAGGAGCTGAAGTTTCAAACTGTTGTGAGCAACCTAATATGTATTCTGGGGGACTTACCTCAGGTCCTCTAAAAGAACAGAAAGGGCTCTTAACTGCTGAGCCACCTCTCCATACATTTCAGAAGATTTTAAAATACTTCATTGCTTTGCACAAAATTCTGGAACCATAATACTTAAAAGCTTGGGCTCTGTCACTAGGTTCTCAATGACTAAAACACAGAAATGACTGCTTTCTATTGCATGCAGGTATGGTAAATGGAGGGCTGAGTTTAGAGATCTGGAGTCTCTGTGAGCCTTTGGCCATAACTGGTGGTCCAACCTGACTACTTTTGGTTGTCAACTGTACTATCATGGCTGAAAGCAGATTTAACCCTACAACTCTGATAAAAATATAGGAACTCCTTCAAGGGCAATAATGAGAAAGGTTCTGAAGTTGAGTGAGGATAGAGTAGACTTCAGTTAAGTGATTTATTATTCATGTCAGCACAGGCGTATAAGTGGACTCATAAGTGCAATGCATTTGAATAGAGCCATGCCTCAAAAAGTTTTTCTAGCTCCAAGATGCTGGAAGTTTTAAGTTGCTCTAAACCACCACAGTATCTGCTATAACTTCTAGTTGGGAATGAGTATTTGAACACATTTAACATAGATTTTAGGCTTTAGGCCAGGCCTCAATGCTTCTTTTCCTTGGCTTGATAGGGGATTTTAACCAAAATAATGAACCTGTCTTCACCCTCATTTGGATTCTTGACAGCAGTGCTAATGCTTTTAGGGACATTCAGTTCCTCCTTTGCTATCTGCCACTCACATGTTGCATCCTTAAGACATTATTTGCTACTTAATTTCTTCATTACTCCCTCCTTACTAACCCTACTTCTCAAAAGGTGACTTCACTGTTAAAAATCAAATGATTTACTGATTGGTTACTTTTAGTATGTGGTGTATGTGCACATGTATCCCTTCCGTCACTCTCCACCTTATTTTGTGAGACAGGGTCTTTCCATGAACCTAGAGCTCACTGTTTTGGCTAGGCTGGCTGGCCAGCAAATCCCTGGGATCTACCTGCCTTGGTCCCACATTGTTCGGATGATGGGCACACATGGTTATGTCTGGTGCTGTGTGGGTTCTGAGGATTTGAACTCAGGTCTTCTTGTTTCTACAGTAACTTCTTTTGCTCACTGAACAATCTCCCCAGCTCTAGCTTCACCTTCTGCTTCTTAGAGAAAGCAGAGGTTAGTGTGGGGATCCCTCCACTCTCTTTTATGGGGACAACCACGGTCATTCTTAAGCCCTCCCTCTAATCTAAAAGAAGAGGGTGGCATTCTCTTCCAGGCCAGCTCCTTCTCACTGAGGCTCCTGCTGCTCTCTTGGGGACTTTATCCCCTCTCTCGTCTTCACTGTGACTTTTACCTTTTGTCTCAAGTTGTCACTTTGTTCTTGCATCTCAGTACGATCCTACAAAACACCAACAATAGTGAAAGCTGACTTTGACCTTCTCCTTCACTTCCTCCATTCTCAAACCCCATAACACACCTCAGCTCCCATCTGTTAACACTGCCTGATTCTCCCTAGGTGTTCACTGAGAGATGAGTGGACAAAGAGAAGGTACCGTGGAGGGGTGGCTGAGGGTGCCCATCACTCCTAATAACATCTGCTGCTGTCTTTTGCCTTTCCCCATCTGTGCTGCTGATCCTCCTCCTGTCCTCTTCATTTTTCAAAACCAGAACTTGGCTTTGTGCATCATTTCTATCCATCTCTGTTGTATTAGTCTTTTCCTAGGATTTTCTTCTGTCTTAAAGCGATTTCCTTCCTTCCTTCCTTCCTTCCTTCCTTCCTTCCTTCCTTCCTTCCTTCGTTTTGAGAGAGAGTTTTTGTACAGTCCAGGTTGGCCTCAAAGTCAGGTTCCTCCTACCTCAGCCTCCCCAGTGTGGGAATTAAAGTGTGTACCTTCATATACAGCTTCTATTTAGTCTGGAATCTTATGGAGCTGAAGAGATGACTCAGAGGTTTAAAGTACTGGTTGCTTTGACAGAGGGCCTGGCATCAGTTCCTAGCACCTCCGTGGAGGCTCACAACTGCCTGTAATTTCCATTTCTGGAGATCCAGCATCCTCTTTTGTTCTCTATGGGCATTGCATGCATGTAGTATAGGCATGGACATGCTGGGGAAACACTCCCCCAAACCCTCATACATGGAATTAAAAATTCATTTTTTACAAAAAGATACCTTACCAGTCTTTCTCTTTTTCATGTGTTTGATCCACTAGCTAGATCAAATTGCCTGCTCCATAGATTTACTAATTTCATTTGCTTCTCGAAGCTTTTTTTCATTTCTTGGGAACTGTTGTGTCTTCCTGATCATCAACTGTATTTCATCATCGCTGATCTCTTTCTTCACCACATTAATGTCTGTACTGAATTCTATTTTTCAAGTTGGCATGGTTATAGCTTTCCAAATGGTTGAAATGTGTCTGCTAGGCTTTTTTCTGTGCCTTTCAATTTTCTTTGAGGTTTTATTCCATGCATATTTCTTGTTGGCAGCTTACTAGATGAAATATACATCAGATCCCCTAGCTTGTAAAAAAAATGTATCTAGCCACAGTGATTATCTCTACTGTTGCGCATTTTACTCTTTCTCCATTTTACTCTGTGGTTGCTCTTAAACACTCTTCATCCCTCTCCTTTTCTATAACCCATCAGGTCAGAGATCGACAATTTTACTCTGATAACATCTGGTAACATCTGGTAACCATGTAATGCTTTGGGAGCCAAAACACAAAAGCAGTGGTATCTTGTGATGCCCATTTGGCAACAGAGAGGTGCATTTCCTCTGCAGAATTTTCCTTATTTTTGTTGCTGATCATGTTAAAATTGTAAAATAACTTGGCATGGTGGTACACACTTGTAATCTCAGAGCTTGAAAGTTTGGACAGGGGACATTAAGTTCAAGGCCAGCCTGGGCTACAGAGTGAAATTCTGATTAAAAAGGAAATAACAACTAATCATAATCCTATATAAGAATGAAACTGAGGATAAAAAGTTTATCATCTTAAACAAAGTTGTTCTCTGGGCCCTTTCTGGGCACAATTCTTTGACTATTGCAGTCTTACTTGACTTTATTAGTAAATGGCCTTTGCTAACAAGGGAGCCACTTGGAAACAACTTGGGCTGAAGCTTTGTTTTTAGTCTAGTGCTCCTGTGAAGATGCTCTATTGTGCTGAGTGTCTTTTCCCCATCATGGCTCCCACGAGGCATAAGCTACTGTGTCTTAAAATGTATAGTCACCAGCTGAATCTGATGAAAAAAATCACATTATATCCATACCTGGATGTGTCTGAATGAAACCGATTGTTTTCTACAGTTAATACGTACAATGGAAAAAGTCTGTAGATTACAAATTTGAAGTTTTTGTTTTCTTCTTCTCTTTGACATGTGGGATTTGTTTGGGTTATAGAAGAACAGGTATGACACACATGTGGCCCTGATGATGCTGGAATATAAGCGAGCCAGTCCTGTTCCTTCAGTGTGCAGTGTGTAGCCATGGAAAAGCCACACTGGTTTGGCTCAGCTCCTCAACTCTGTCTGTTGAGTGCAGAGACGATCATCCTCAAAGATCGAGCAAACTGACTCTCAGTAAAACTACATTTATGGGTACTGAAAATTTAATTTTATATCATGAAATAGTCTTCTTCATTTTGATTTCCCCAGCTGTTAAGCAACATGAAAACAACCCTTAGTTCATGAGCCATGCATCATCCAGTGGTAAGCTCGAGAAAACATCTTATATTATCTCCGGATGCATTTTTTTTATTTCTTCAATTTTATTTTGAAACTACATACTGCATTCATGGAACGGTCTTGTTTAAATTCTAAAATTTTGCTTACTAAATTAGACTTAAATTTTAAAGGATTTATTTATCTTATGTGTAGAAGTGTTTTGCCTATGTGTATATATGTGAACTCCATGTGTGTCTGGTGCCTATGGAGGTCAAAAGAGGGCACTGATGTTTGCTTCCTCTGACGCTGGGAAATGAACTGGGGTCCTCTGCCACAGAAAACAAGTACTCTTAACAGCTGAGCCATCTCTCCAACCCCTAAAAAGATATATAATAAAAACCAAATTTAACCATGATTATATTCCAACTCAAACTTACTAGATTGTTCTGTGTCTACTCAAGTATATAGCTCTCATAGTCTCATCTCATCTCTGGTCTTTGTAAGAGTAGGCACAATTGACTACACTCTCTTCAGTCCAGTTTCAGTACAAGCATAGGTTTTCTCTGACCGCTTCCACTTAAGATATAGGGAGATAGTGAGGGGATGAACTTTGGGAAAGACAAAAGTGCCTTAAACTGTGGTACCTCCTGGGGGCTGGAGAGATGTCTCAGTGATTAAGAGTACTGTCTCTTCTTCCAGAGGACCCAGGTTCAATCCCAGCATCCACATGGCGGCTCACAACTGTCTGTAGCTCCAGTTGCAGGAGATCTGGCACCCTCACACAGACAGACATGCAGGCAAAACACCAGTGCCATAAAAATAAAATAAATAAATTGCTTAAAGATATTTTTTTGGTACACCTGTCCTCAAGTAAGTCACCGAATCTCTATGACTTTGTCGTTTCTAAGGCTGAGCTGCTAACACTCATTCATTGTTAGCGTGCACAGCTGTCACAGAGCCACTGCCCTGAGTACACACTGCTTGGCGTTTGCTATCACTCTGGCTTCACCCAGTCCTGGCTGGTGCTTAAAATGTCATGATCTGCGTGCCTGGGTACAAGATCCCAGTTCTAAACTGTGTCTCTGAACAGGCAGAGAGGTTTGGGAGGATTCCACTCAGTCTTTCACACAGGAACATCTATAAAGCATGGGACACACTCGGTTTTGCACTGTGCACCTCCCTGCTTCAAGGCCACAGTGTCCTGAGTGGCCTGTTGGGTGAGGAGCAGGATGGGACAAAAAGAGAAGCCCAAACTTATTACTAGAGACTTATGTAAACAATCTTTTAAAAGTTTTTTTTTCTTTCAAGATTTTTTTTTTGTTTTTGTGTCATATTGTTAAAACAACAGGTCAGAAGAGAGCTTTTTGTTTCCTCCAGTTCAAATACACAATTCATAGCACACATTCTCTTCATCCTAAACTTTAAAATTAAGAAATCAGATAAGACAATGTATACAAAAGAATGGAAAAGCCAAATGTGTGACTTTCAGGGCTCCTGAAACTAAAACCTCTCATTAAAGTGCTCGTCCTACTGACTCCTGAGTCCAGCTTCCCTTGTGACCTGCCCTTAGGCACCTTATAATGACGTGGTCTCAGCCTGGCCAGGTGAGTTTCAGTCAAAAGTCCAGGATGCTTGGCTCAGGTGTTGACACTAATATGTGCCTCGGGCAGCTCCCAGCCACTGGTGCGTGCAGGAGTGAGGGTCTGGGCGTGGGTGATGGATCAGGGAACCATTAAAGGTTTGGGGACAAGTAAGCTGCCCGACACTTCCAGAAGGCATAAAATTGAGCTTTCACACATGCATTCCATTTGACTCTCATCCTGTATTGGAGTCGAGCCCAGAGCCTGTGAAAGGAGCTGAGCAGTGGGACCCAGTTAGTGCCTGCAAGTCCTTGCTGCATGCTTGGGAGCTAAGGCTGGTCCTGTCTTCTTCAGTGAGGAGAGCAGGCACAAAATCATAGGAGGAGGTGGCCTAGAAAGTGCTTCCTGGGGAGGTATGCACATCTGGTCACTCACCAATGTGGGGCCACAGATGTGGAAACCTGAGTACTCTTTGGCAGAGCAAAGACCCTTTGAATTTCACAAACCCCAATTCTATATCCCATCACAGATCTGTATCCTAGCTCAGCACCCAAACCCTAATATGTGGTGGGCTTCTGAGGCTGTGTCTCACTCACATTTACATCCCCCAAGTCCAGTAGAAGGATGATAGCCCTCTGTGAGGGGACTCAAACCGGTCACAGAATACTGGGTGGGGCTGAGTTTGGGATGGAAGAGTTGTGTGGAAAGTACAGGGTACAGGGTGCTCACATTCATTCATTCATTCAATCATTCATTCAGCAATTACCAACTACCCAAGCTACTTGAGCATAGGAGAGATTGCTGCCTCAGACTTGGGGGGAAGACTCTGGAGAAGGGAGGGATAAAGTAAGAGACAGAGTTTGGGTGCAAAGAAGCTAGGTTCCTTCTGTCTTAGCTTAACTTAGCTGTGACCCCAGAAACAAGTCACCTCACCTCAAGTTGTGGCATAGGTAGAATGGGCACCAACGCGCTCACCTGGCTGAGATGTGAGAACGTAGGAAACAAGGCACTTGAAACACCAGGAACAAACACACTTGACGCCTTGGCGTCAGTGTCTGTGAGATGAATGGGAACTCGCATCTCTGGAGAGCAAGTGCCTATATTTCATTTGTCCAGCGTTGAGGCAGGGATACAAGTCTCTGTGTATGAAGGTCTGATTTAGCATAGCATTCCCTGAGAGAAAGGGCAAAGATATTTCCAGTTGTCTGTGTTCAGCACTAATAAAGCAGGCCAATGAAAGCAGCTTCCTGCAAGGCACAGGGCTTAGCCCTGAGGGATATTGCTTAGCATGTCAGGGCTCAAAGGACTCAGCATTTCAGCTCATGGATGCAGAGAAGCCTCAATGGAGTCCCCACCCAGAAACACTGGCGAGCTCACCTCCAATTTAATGGGCCAATCAGCTTTATAACTTATAGAGATCTCTGTGTGATTTTCTTTGGGGCTTGCTGGCTGTGGGGTACCGGGAGGGGCAGAAACCCCAACAAGCAGGCCTGTTCATGTTAGAAATGGCACCCATGTGGATAACTGCATCCACAGAAAGCTTGGGAAAGACTAGAGTAAAGCATTTCGGTTTTCAGTCGTAGCAGGAAGAAAGCTGCGCTGTTTTAAAATGCTGGTTTTCTGGGCCTTCCTGCCAGGGAAAACTCTTGACTCTTTCAAGCAGGCGCTCCAGACTATGGAGTTATGGACACATTGTTGCAGCTTGCTTCCTGGCAAGGACCTTGAAATGACATAGGAGCTTTTGAGTGTTGTTTATAGACACACTGTTGCAGCTTGCTGGGAGGGACCTTGAAATGCCATAGAGTTGTGGCAATAAATATGGCTCCGGCCAGTACCTCAGCCATGATTGCTTAGTAAATTAAAGAGCCATATGGTCAGAAAAAGAGAGATATACAGTAAAGAGAGATTAAAAGAGAAAAAAAAAACTCTAAATGGTTTACATTATGTTAAAAATATATACAGGCAAAAGGTTAAAGTTGTCAGAGTAAAAAAAGAAAAAGAAAGAGAGTAGCCAGTTGTGGTGGCGCACGCTGGTAGGATTTGCCTGGGATGCAGAGACAGACGGATCTCTGTGAGTTCAAGGACAGCCTGATCTACAGAGTTATTCCAGGACAAAGATATACAGAGACCCTATCTCAAAAAGTTAAAAGTAAAAATAAAAGAAATAGAGGTTAAAATAAAGCCACG
>LOEQ01000800.1:34095-48318 GCA_001685075.1 Bramus lutescens | reverse complement strand
CGGAAAGTGACAGTGGATATCTTCTTGCATAGGTGGCAGCTTGCTCTGCATAGGGAAATGGGGCCTGTGTGCTGCAGGGTCCCGGGCAAGCTGCCTCTAGCAGAGATTTGGAGCCTTAGCAACACCTCACGTCCTCATCACCCTTTGTTCCTCCAGCTCTTATTATAATTTCATAACTTGATGTCTGCCAGAACTTCCAACTGCCTCTGATGCAGTCTCCCTCTTCCTAATGGGACACCAGCTGATGTGTTCAGGAATCCAGTAGGTTTTAGCTCCAGGTTAGCAGCAACCTGCTGATGTCTTGATGGTCCTCAAGGCCAGACCCCAAATTATAACTAGGGATAGAAAAGCACAGGGCACACTTCCACATATGCTTGGGATGTGTGAACACCTGTCCTGGTGGTTAATTCCACTGAGGTGTTCCACAGTCTGCACACAGGCAGAGAGTCCATGTTATTGTCACCTTTAACTGGAGACCACAGGACTTAGTGAAACCTAAACTCTTAACACCTCCTTTCCCCAACTTCAGGTTGCCCAGCAGTCACTGTGAGTGCTCAATTCACAAGTCCCAGGCATGGGAACTCCAGAAGCAGTGTCTGGGAGAAAGGGGCTTCTCTCTCTTGTCCTTGTGACTGCACAGCACTTTGGGGACCACGTCTCTGTTTTCAAGGCATGTCACTGTTATTGTTTAACAAGTTCCAGTGTATCCATGTGTGGACTGGGCTTAGTTAGTTCTTGGGCTAGCTTCACAGACACACATCCCAGTTCTCACAGATTGCCATTCTGAAACACACCGATTCGACACCAACAGAATATACTCAATACCTCAAATCACACAGGCGTCTGTGATAAGGCATGGAAGGCAGACAGCTGTCTGGAAGCCGGCTAAGGCAATCGTCTAAGGGTGTTGCCTGCAGAACAGAGGGCAAGATATCTTATTGGTTCACAACAGAGATTGGATGTTATGGGCCTGGGGGGTCCCTGGAGAGGTGACTCAGTGGTTAAGAGCAATAACTGCTCTTCCAGAGAACCGGGGTTCAATTCCCAGCACCCACATGGCAACTCACAACTGTCTGCAGCTCCAGTTCCAGGGGATCTGATGCCCTCTTCTGACTTCTGCAAGTAGCACACAGATACACTTGCAGGTAAGACATCCATACACATAAAATAAAAATAATAAAAAAGACAAAATCTTGGGCTTGTCTGGAGAGTACTTACTGTAATAATAGTGACTCATGGGCCCGGAATGTGGGTAGAAGCCTCATGACTTGAGATTGATCCCCAGATGCCATAGTGGAAAGAAATCATTTACTCCCAAAAGTTATCCTCTGACTTCCACACTTTGCCATGGCATGCTTCTCTCTAACTAATAATAATAATAATAAATAACAATAATAAACAAAATGAATAATTAAAAATAAAAATAGGTACTATATTTGTAAAAAATTCAGGACTTTTTCTTTTCTTTTTTAATGAGCCTAGTTATCCTGCAGTGAAATAAGAACATGTACTTGTGTACATATGTGTGTGAGTATGTGTATGTGTGTGCGCTCATATGTAGAAAGCAGGATACCTTTTGAATTGATCTCTGAATTTCAGCTCAGAGAAACATGCACATAAGTTTCAAAGGAGGAAGGTTCATCTTCTGTTTGGAAGGAGTGGCTATTTCTACATGGGGGGAACAGGGGTGCCATGGCTAACTTTGCCAACTTAACATGACCTAGCATCATGTGGGGAGAGAGGGTTGCTGAGGGATTATCTAGTTTAGGGGGGGCCTGCGGACTTGTCTGTGGGATTGTCTTGGTTGCTAACATGGATGCAGGAAGACCCAGACCACTGTGGGCGCACCATTCTCTAGGCAGAAGGTCCTGAAAAGCATAAGAGAGGAGCAGGCTAGCTGAGAACAAGCAAGCAAGGATTCGTGAGTTTATTCTCTTCTTGATTTTAAGTGTGATGCTTTTTCTGCCTGACTTCCCCTGCTAATGCATTTTAACATGGAATTTTAAACCAAATTGACCCTTTCTTCTCTAAATTGCTTTTGATCGGGTGGTTTTTTACTTTTTGTCACAGCAACAGACATGCAACTAGAGCATTGCAAAAAGCAGACTCAGACCGCACTGCTCACGCCTGAGTTTATTTAGCTCTATCTACAGGGAAGATTTCTGCTGCTTCCCTCTCTTACCCTTGCTCATCAGTCAGATGCCATGAATTACTTACTCTAGTCATTATTTCCTGGTTGCTGTGTGGGATGGGATACTGATCTGGAAACGTTAAATTAGGGCTGGGGGTTGGTATGACTGCTCCTTTGTGGACTTCGAAGCCATCCCTGATTCTCGATCCTTCCCACATCATCACTTCGCTGTGTAATTGGGACTTCCAGTCTTCAGAACATATTACCACGACACGTTGCGCAGAAAGCTTTCTAAGTGTTATAACAATAAAAATATTTAGCATTCGGGACCCTATTCTCATCATTTTCTGCATCTCCACCCTCACCTTCTCCAGCAACTCCTTCATGCCTGAGCGTTTAAGCTCCCAATCACAAGAGGAGCTGTGGTAAGTTCAAAGCAGTCACTGAGGCAGACAGGTCCTACCATGGGTCTAAATATTCAATCTTGACTTCTCTGAGTGAGTGTTTAACGGCACTGTTTTGCTATCCAACAGGAGGAGAGGTCTGTGGGGGAACGTAGTTGAGTTGTGTGAGTGTTTATACCTTCCTATCAAGGGGTACCAAGATTTATAATTCCCAGATAACACATGTCTCTGAGGAGAGACTGAATTGATTCAGTCTCCTTGTGATTTAAGAGCGAATCTGTCTGGTTCTTCTGCACGCTTGTCAGGGATGGGGCATGGATGGATATCTTGTCTCAGGCAGGCACAGGACAGAACCTGGCTAGTACTTAACAGCCCAGATGGAGACTCTGGGAGTCCTCACAGCATCTGTCTGTAATGGACAGACCCTTCTGCAAAGCCACAGATAACTTCATTCCTGAGACACCTTCATAGTCCCTACGCTCTGGGCACAGCTTAACAACTCCCACCCAGAAATTGAACTCGCCCTTGGCTGGTGGACTAGTGTCCCTGACATCAGGGCTCTTCTTTTAAGCAATTCATCACTCTGAAGGGGGAAAAAAGGAATCAAGACTCATGAATCAAAGCAAAATAGCATTAAGTTTCTAAGAAGTTTCCCGGGGTCCAGAATCCGCCTGGAGGGTATCCTGGCTTTTTTTTTCCCCAGGCACATTCTTCTGAGACCAAAGGCGATCTAATTACTATTTACAAAGGACATTTGAGCAGCTCAGAACTAACAACCCAAAGCTTTGAACCTTGGCCATATAACTGTCCAATGATGATAGTGTGGAGGGCTTTCCTGTTGCCTGTGGTTGCTGCAACTGAACCTCGAGCTTCTGAAAGAGCATCAAGGATGCTTGAGTCAGTAACAGCCTGGGTTCTCAGAGAGAAGGCTGCTGGCTTAAACTTTGCTCACAGTGAGGTGGATATGCCTTACTGGGCTTGTTACAAAACCAGGGCTTTCTGAGAAAAGTCAACAGCCGTGTCATGCTTCTCATTCAGTGACTGGTTAAATAGCTGTCACAACCCCTACTGGATCCTTCTGGCTTTGATTTCTATCAGAGGCAAAACTGCATGGCACACACGTGACCAGGTTTTGTGCACCATCCAGCTGTGTGCTGGACAGCACAGAAGTCCTGCTGCTGAGCAGTTCACACCTCTGGTTCACCTCTGTTGCCCTGGCACTGTAGCAGAACATTAGTTTTCCATTTTTTTTTATTTACAGAATGTTATTTATACACTGCACTTTAAAGGGAGGAATGCATCAATATTACATGATTCCTTTAAGTACAGAGTTAATTTTTTTGAAAAAAAAAATAGAACTTTAAAAGCATGTTTTGTAATCATTTTTTTTCTGGTGACCAAATGTGTGTAGAATTGTTTGAAGATAATGCCACTAGAACATCTTCTATATATTTAAAGACATGCCCAAGGATATACTAATTATTTCAAAGATTAGCCGTGTGAGTAAAATGATTAAAAACCCATCTATAAGATTTCTTTAACTTTTTTTGCTACATATATATTGAAGGGTGGGACATGGGTGCCAAGGCTTGTGTGTGGAGGTCAGAGGACAAATTCCAGGAAGTTCTCTACTTCAACCACATAAGACCCTGGGATGGAACTTGGATCTTTGGGCTTGGTGATAACCTTTACCAGCTGAGTCATCTCACCATACTAATATGTACCGGTGTGATAGATTGCTGGTGTCTGCTCATGTACCGAAGCTATTGGAGGGCAATTCGAGTTGAGTTGGTACAAACTTACCTGCCTTTAAACTTTTTAAATAAGAATTTGATGATTTCATATACTGAGTTTGGGTATTTTTTGATCAGCTTCTTATAAAATTCTTCTCCCTTGTAAGCCATGCATCTGCTTTTATCTTGTTTGTTGGTTGGTTTACCTGTTGAATTTATACACATCTGTTTGCCTGCCCTTTGGGGTGAAGTGGCTTTTCATTGCAGACTGATTTACACGCTGTTCACCTCTACCTCTTTCAAACATCTCTCTTTTTCTTCTTCTTTTGCTTTTTAAGAATAAAATATCCCATTTTGTTGATGTGCTTCGGTCTCTTTCCCTGAAGGCTCAGAAAGTAATAGGAAGTTGAGCCATCTATGTTAATGTGTACACCGAAGATGAGCAGTCAGGTCTAATTTTAAGCCCATCAACCTTGACAGCTCCTTCCTAATCACTTGGATTTGAATAGATATGCAAATATAGGAATGAGAAGTAAAGAACTCACCATTTAGAAGTCAGATCATTGCCAAAATTGCCTGCGAGATGCACAGATTTGTAATTCATTCATTATGCTCTGATTCCAGAAATCTACAATTTTAATAAAAGTAGAATATTGAAACCAAATGAGCAGTGTGCATTTGTGGATGAATCCGAGGACGTCCCCCACACGGATATCCATGGACTCCCCTGTTGATACGGGGGAAATCAGGGTCCCCTCCTGAGGTTCTTATTCTTGTTAATAAAAGAATTTATGAATGGACTCAAACAGAAGCTTGAGGACAACTTTATTAAAGTTTGAAGGAGGGAAAATGAGAAAGCAAGCATAACTCTTAGCAGCTACCCACGGGAGGAAAACATGCTGAGAGAAGGATCAAGCTTGGTGTCTGAGTTATCGGCATGGAGGTCCACCTCGTAGCTGCGGGTAGACACATTTTGGGGATGGGGGCTATAGAAAGAGTAAAGAAGCTCAAAGCACCAGAAAAAGCAAATGTAGACTCTGGTTATTATCTGAAAGAGATAGAAAAAAAGAAAGAAAAAAATTGCACCTTTTTGAGTCTTCACTCAGAACTCAGAAGGGTGGGTGGGCAGGTCCAGCTGAACCTTAAGGTTGTCTCAGCTCCTGGAGGCTGTGCTGTGGGTGGGATGAGATCAAGGGAGTTCTGGGAAGAAATAGTATAGTATCTCATTAAGGGGATAGCTATTCCACCCATCTCTTTAGCATAAGGTACACAGACCTTCCTAGGGGTGGTCCCTTAACCAGGCCGTTGACCCTGCTTAGCTAAAATGCTAGGTTCCTACCCAGGCCAGCGATCCTATCTTCTTGAGCAGGAGTTTTCCCTTTATAGGGTTTTATCGCTGCTCCAACACTGTGACTCAGATGTTTGCCCTCCTTTGGGTACTGGGGAAATGATGGATGATGAATAAGTGATGCCATTTAACATCTTCCTCTATGATTCTTTGCTAGTTGAGACTGTCCTTCTGTTTATTTTTTTGTTTGTATGTTTAAAGACTGCTATAAATTTCAATAACATGAGTATCTGTCATTGCTCTCACTTCTAGGTCAAGGTTGGTCATCCTAAGTGTGAAGTGAGACCTTTGCGGGAGCTGCATGGGACCAAGTGTTTGGTAGTCATGGACAATGTTTAAAGGGGAAGAGATGGCATCTAGCCAGGTAAGCTGTAGATTTTTTCTTTTGGATGGAGAAGGATGCTGGGTGGCTGGATGGCATCCAACAGCATCACATTAAATCACAGCGTCCCTGAGTTCCTGATGCTGAGGCCTGGGTACCACAATTCATCTGTTTTCCTCTCTAGTAAACCGTTGTTTGATCAATTCCTCTGCAAAGGATGGCCATAAACATTTTCAGCGGTAACCATAGAATCCTCATTTCATGAGCCATCATGAGGCGATGCCTGATGATCAATGTTTAATCACAGGCAAGAATTAAAATATACAGTCTAGGTACATCACAGAGGGTGGGGCCCTGTGTTGGAGCCCAGCAGACAGGCAGCAGGGCCAGATGGGTTGCTGACAGTCAGTTTAATCACCTGGTTTCCAGGAAGTGACTTTGTGCTTTATTGAGAGCAACTTCCCCTCACTTCTGCCCATCCCACCCCACTGAACTTTGTTTTGTGAAAATATCACACTACCCCTTACCTCTGTCTGATGGAATTTTCTGGCAATCAGCCTTGATCTCACCAGGCTGGAAGACTCATGGCCCCTAATCAAGGGCCAGAACAGTGCAGGCTTGAGGGGCCTCAGGGGCAGTTGTCCATAGAGGACACTGCCAGTTCTCCCTTCTTAAGCAAAGCAGTTTCCTACTGCGCCTTTGCAAACAGGGTTAGGTGTGGAGAGGTAGGAACTCAGTCTGAAAGGCCTTTTAAGTTCTAGGGCGGTCGATGGCTTGCTGCTACTCATCTCAGACAGACAGACAGAAAGACAGACAGGAACGCTAGTGAAAATTAAGACCTCGGTATTGTATGGCCCCAGGGGGTGATGTTGTTTGTTCTTACTAGTTTTCTTTTATATGTCTTATGAGTCACTGCCGTATCCAGAAGGAACAAAATAGCAGAAACAGCTTTGACTTCTAAGGGAATCCCGGGAGATATCTTGCCACAGCCTGGATACTGCCTATTGCAGAATTTCTCCCCACCTCCTTGAGGGAATTCCATCAAGCCTGGGCTGGTGGGTGCAAGCCTGTGATGGGAACCCATTCTCTCCTGCTCACTTTCCAGCATCAGCCAGCAGGGCTCCAATTTCCTGATGCTCTTTCGGACATCCTGGGGGTTGCACCTGACATCTTCTCACCTGGCACCAGTACTCATATTGTCTTTCCTTTCTCCCTCCTTCCCCTTTGCTACCCTTTCCACCGTGTTTGCGCCTGGCCTCCTGGGGCGTCCCATTCTTTACACCGTGTGATCCCATAGCTTCATCTACCTTTTATTCAGCAGCGTTGGCATTGCATTTTATTTATTTTTTATTTTTATATTCTTATTCGGGCTCTCTGTGTGCATTGATGAGAGTGTTGTGAATGTGTGTGTGTGTGGTGTGACTTTCATGTGTGTGTGGGAGTGTACACACCTGTATACATCTGAGGTCCAGAGGAGGGCATTTGGTGTTCTGCTTTATCTTGTCCCTGGGGAGGTTGTCCCTGCCCCACTTCACCTTTGGGGGTTTCTTTACCCCACTTTATCTGGGAGGGGTTCTACCCCACCTTACATTGAAGGGGGCATCTCTGCCCTGCCTTACCTTGAGGTAGGCTGTCTCTCACTAATCCTGGAGCTCCTCCTGTCTTCATCTCCACACATCTGAGCATTGGTGTGAGTAAAATAAAATAAAATATGAAATACCACTTAAGATACTCCTTTTGGTAAAACAATGTATGCACCTGTTTGTAAGCACTAGTTTAAACATGTAAATACATATGCATATGTTTGCACATACACAAACACGTGTGTTTACATTGTTTTATGTATGTTGTCTTTTGCATATTTCATTTTTAGTATCTCAGACATCTGTCATTTTGCACCACGATTGGCTTTCTACCTTCTGTTTGCTCATGCTGAAAGTCTGATTCATCTTCTTTGGGGGCCAGATTTGAAAGCAAATGAATAATATTACGTATCAACAGGGAAAAAATGGCTACTATCCTCCATAGATTAAATATATACTTTTGTTTGTTTTGTTTGATTTCTAATTCCTTTAACTTCCATGGCTTAATTCATCCTGCCCCAAAGTGTATTTCATTTAAAAATAAAACTGTGAATGCTGTAACTGAGCTCCGATGTTTCTAATTGAGCTGGATCCTTTCCACTTCCAGATTGTACTGTCTTAGTTTTTCTTCCCTGATGCTGTGGATAAAAAGCTCAAACTAAAGCAACTTAATGGAGAAAGGGTTTATTCTGGCTTGCAGCTCCAGACTCCTGCCCATCACAGCAGAGAAGTTACAGAAGTCGGAGCTTCTGCGGGTCACATCCCACCTGCAGGGAGGGACAAATGCATGTTCAGTCCCATTTCCCCATTTCGATAGTCCAGGATCCCATGCTCAGGAGATGGTGCTGCCTACAATGAAGTCGAATCTTTCTGAGGCTGGCAGGATGGCTCAGTGGGTAGAGGTGCTTGTCGCTGTGTGCAAGCCTAGGGATGGGAGTGCAACCTCTGGAATCCTTATAAAGGTAGAGGGGGAAGAACAGACTCCCCAGAGTTGTCCTCTACCTTGCACACATACACGCTGTGGCGTGTTCCCCAGCATCATGCATGCGTATACACTTTATGATGATTGCAATGACAGAGATGGATTTTTCCCAAGTCTGACATCATCCCCCAAAGGCCCCCCCACAGGCCCCTCTCCCAGGCGATTCTCGAGTCTGTCAAGCTGACAATTACCACCAAGCATCACAGCTGTCTACTGTAGTTAGCGTTGCAGCTCCAGAAGTGTCAGTTAACAGGCATCCTATGTTGAGTGGCACGCAGACCCCCGCCAAGAGCACACACAACGCAGTGTCATGTGCATGTGTATAGTGTCATGTGTCTGTCCTAGCACATTTTGTTTCGATTTGCAGGTTGGCAGGACATTTGCCATTTGCTTAGCAAACTTACAACTGTAAATTATTTTCCACTGAATTTTGGTAATGAACACTTACTATAATTAAAATGTGCTCCTCAGATCTATATATTTTGTATTATAATTGTTTCATTATACTTAAGATAAGGACTTAGAAAGTGTGATTGAAGATAGAGAGAGCAGGTGGCTCCGAGGACTGTCTGAAGCCCATGACAGGAGGGAGGACGGGAGCAGTGTCCAGTGGTTCTCAACCTGTGGGTTGCAACCCCTTTAGCAAACCTTTAGCTTCAAAAATATTTACATTATGATTCACAACAGTAGCAAAATTACAGTTATAAAATTTCAAAGAAAATAACTTTCTGACTGGGGTCACCACAGCATGAGGAACCGGATCAAAGGCTCACAGCATTAGGAAGGTTAGGAACCACTGAAGTAGAGGCTTTCGTATTAACAGGGGACAGCAGTGACCTGGCATGCTGTAGCCGTACCGCCTTTGTGTCTGTAGTAAGTACAAAACATGGAGAAAGAATTCACAGAAGGAGACCATTAACTCCTTCATGGAACGGCATGCAGAAGGCTGATGGAAAAGAGCTTATGCAAAGACACACACGAAGACAAAGAGAGAATTTATAGACACACTTAAGAGAGAGGTGAGTGTGTTCCCAGAGACAAGACCGCACTTTTAACAGCAGCCGAGAGCAAGTGCTTACTTTTAGTCTTAGTGTGAGACTCAGGTTGGAATCACATCAGGGCAGACAGGAGACAGCTTTATCTGGATGAGCAATAAACTTTACAACATCAGTTGCTTTTCACGAAGCAACTATTTGTGTAAGTTGCCGTGGGTCACCAGGGGGCGGTCAGGTTTGTTCACTGAAGTGTGAGGATTTAGCTTTTTGACCTTTTGTCTCTGCATTAATCTCAGCATTTAAAGCCATTGCTCCCTGGGTTGAGTCCCAGCAGACAACCACGTGTTGAAGCCCCGATCCTGAAGGCACTTTGGTGGCAGTGATGGGAGCAGCGCTTTGGATCCGAGCATCAGGCTGGTACAAGGGTCAGACTCGCAGAGTAATTTATCATAAAACAGATACACACTTCAAATTAACAGCAAAAAGAAAGCTGTTGGGTAAAACACACAACATTTTTAGACAGGGCTTTAGAGGAAGAAACTAAGAGGGAAGGAGCGGGCACCAATGCCTGCTTTTGTCGGAATTCTAGATAGATTGAGGGAGGGAGCACAGTACAATGAAAAGAACTCTGCTTCAAAGAATAGCAAAACAAGCTGCCTGGGAATGTATTTCTAGTCTGAGAATTGTCAACACAGCACCAAACTCATAAAAGATAATGGAAAGGTCTTATCATCTATAAAATTATCATTTCCCACAAGAAAAAAAATATCTGAAGTCTACTGAAAGGCAACAGACACTGTAAGAAGTGTCTGTGACCCAAAACAGCGAGCAAAAGCCCAATTCCTTCCTCTCTGAAGCTATAGAAAGTAAACGAAGAAAGGCAACAGCCGGACAGGAAAGCAAGCGGTACGAAGGCCCACGACTTTCCTGGTACAGAGAGCATACTGATTAATCTAAGAAAACCTTATGCATAATTTAAAAACACAAATAAATATGAAGGCAGACCCTTTTCTTAGTTTCCCTGGCAGTTAAAAATTAAACAATACCCTAATAGTCTATGAAATCTGAAATCATTCCCACTGCTTGTCAGAAATCTGCAAATTTTAGAAGGCTGTATTCTGTTATCTTAAAGTTTTAAAAAATCATGAGTTTGTTCCAGTTAAATCCATCCACACAAAAGAGATATAGACATACCTGGAAAGGGGACTCAGTGGTTAGGAGCATGGGCTGCTCTTCTGGAGGACTAAGGCTTACTTGAACCCCAGCACCCACAGGGCAGCTCACAACCATCTGCAGTTCCAAGATATCTGAAGCCCTCTTCTAGCCTCTGTGGGAACTGCTGCATATGCATGGTACACAGACCTCCATGCAGACCAAATACCTATATACATAAAATAAAAACAAAAGGATCTTCTTAAATTCATTTATTGATTGTGATGAGGACTGAACCCAAGTCCTTGCATAAGTTTCCTATAATTGAGTTACATCCTCAGAAACTACTAAGTATTTCTTATCCAACTGTAGGAATATACCAGCAAGTGACAGGAGGAAGGCGGGATGCAGCCCTTTGCTGGAAGACACTGATAGACAGGAGTGTGGATGAAGCGGAAATGGAGCTCCCTGCCTGGGACAGTCAAAGGTCAGTGCGGCTGGAGAGTAAGGGAAAAGAGAGAGGGGCCTGTTAGGAAGGTGACCCGACTATGACTACGAACACTTTTCACTCTCGGCTTATCCTAGGAATGCACGAAGAAGGAAAAGACCAAGAAGACCTGGAAGAAAGCAATGTACAGAAAGAAGCAATGAATGAATGAGTGAGCGAATGAATGAATGAACAACGAAGGGACAGAGATATTAACTTCTGTTATTAGTGACCCAGGGAAGTCAGTCTGGAGATTGATTCAGTCAAGTTGATTGCATGGGAAAATACCCAGTCTTAAAACACGAAAAACAAAAAGAGCATAATCCAGTGTTTCTACAATACATCACCCATGTTGCTCAGCATGCAACACCTTGAAAGGTGAAGGATGGGACAGAAACGTACAGGCTGGAGGAAGGAGGAAGGAGGAAGGAAGGGCAGTTTAACCCGACTCTTCCAAATGCCCCGGATGTTAGCATGGAAGGATTTCGAGGCCATTGATACAAATATGCTCCAGGACGGTAAAGAACTTGTTTCATTGAGGATAAACTGGTGGTACTCCTAGACGAGAGATGGAAAGAAAAACACAGGGAAAGGATGAAGCTATCACTTGAAAGGTGAAATAACACATAAAAGTAAATGTTTATAAAATGGACTTAACAGCAGAAACATAGTCCCCTAAACTTGAGAAATTATGCAAACTGAAATAATAATGATAAGAAGTATAATTAATAACAACAATGGATCATTGGTGAAAATGAAAGGCTTCTTCCTGGTCTTTGAAATGATCTCAGACAGTTGATTATCAGTGCAAAGAAGAAAGAGAATGGACAGAACTGAGAACAAATGCTGAGGTTTTCTAACCTAATGTTTTTTNTCCCTCCCTCCCTCCCTCCCTCCCATTTCCCTCTTTCCCTCCTCTCCCTCTTCCCTCTTCCTTTGGAGCCGGGATCTCGTTATGTAGTTCAGACTGATCTGGAACTTGCTATGTAGCCCAGGCTAGCCTCACCCCCATAATATTCCAACCCAGCCTCTCAAATGCCTCTGTCATGGTGTGTGCTACCACTCATGATAAAATCTTAAACTTATATCCCCTGGATCAGCAGAATACATATTAATAAACATATGACTGGTGGATTTGAGAAAGCCCAAGAGAAAGAGAAGACCTTGAACACACCCAGAGAAAAAAGACAAATGACATGCGGGGCAAGCCAAGGTACAACTGACGGGCTGTTCACCACTTTCGATGGGGATAAAAGAGAACGAGATGATGTTTTCAAAGGATCAAAAGAAAACATTCCAGCACAAAATTCTACACTCAGGAAAAAAAAAAAGCATAGAATAAAAGCATTTTCAAATGCCTGAAAACACAAAGAACTTTTCATCCACAGCCACAATGAAGGAATGTGAGAGGAGGTTCCGAGGGGTGCAGGAAAAACATCCTGTGGAAAATTACAAGAAAGAACAGAGGGCTGGGGGTGGTGGTGCACACCTGTTACCCCCCTAATTTAGGATTGTGAGCTGTGGGCCAACCTTGGCTACACAGTGACCTCAAAACATTAAAATAGACCGCACATAAAATACAAGGAATGGATAGTGCGTATGTGTACAAACTTTGGTGTGTGTACTTTTTCTTTCTTCTTTGATGTCTACCAGTTTAGCAATCTGAGTCTAGTGGTAACTATGCTTAAACATTTTAAGAACTTACAGGTTTTTCCAAAGCAATGTTAGCATTTTATACTCTTGCTATTAATTTTCCTATACCCTCCTTGACATCTGATATTGTTGTTTTGGCCTTGCCACATGGTAGCGGATGGAATGGTCTTGAACGTTTCCCTAGGGACTGACATTGGTCCCTTTGCACATGCCCTTTGGTCATTTGTATACCTCCTTGGGAAAACTTCACCCACCTTTGTAGCTGTGTTATTTGCCTTTTTCTTGAGTTGTGAGAGCATTCATTATACATACTCAATATTCTTCTAGAGAAAGAAATTATCAGCTGGCTAATGGGGAGCTGTGATTCTGTATGAGTATGATCTGCCTGAAAATGTGTGTGCTGTTTTGTGTACACATTCCTCTACAAAGCAATGGAAAAAGTTTACTATTTGAACTCGGTGATTATGAATTGTACAATGATCATTTGAGACTCTGCTAGTAACCAAGCTCTTGTCTGTCAAACACACTCACCTTTCCATGCCTAAGCTTGGACTCTACAAAGCCTAGATTCCTTTTACAACTTCTCTTGTCTGGGAACCAACAGGGAGTAGTCGTAGAAGCCCAGAAATCTGGGAGATGGAGACAAGACTCAGTTTTCTGTTCCTCGGAGAGTTGGTCTCCTTGTGTCCCCATAGGGTCACTTGGCCTACTAGTTAAGCAGTGACCTTCTTAAAGGTCCAGGTCCCAGCTCCATTGTGACCCTCCATCGAGTTCCCAAATCCTAATAATTCTCATTATTTCCTCATGATCCTCCCCCCAAACTCTATACCTTGGTTTTTGTTCTATGTCTTTCTCTTTCTATAGTAGCCAGATAATAGCTCTTCATAGGAAAATCTTCTGCTAAGTAACTGGAGTCCTTTCTTTCAACAGTGAGACTTCTGAATAACAGAGTAGCCTGTTTTCATCTGAATTTTCTGTCTACTTCCCACGTTTTAGAAAGCGAGACAGATGTCTTCCTTAGTCAACAAGTAGCGGAAGGATCCCCAGTGTGTGATACTGGGAGTTGAGGAGAGTGTGGAGGCCCAAAAGTGTCAGCCTATTTCTACCTTGACCAAAGGTCAGAGAGTTGGAACTCACCTCTATTCCTTCAAGGTTACTGTGTTTCTACCTCAAACAAAGATCCCACCTAGATTTAGAAGTAGAGCACTGCTCTCTCAAGGTTAATATCAACAGGTGTGGCTAATAGCCAAACCTTATCTTTCAGGAATAGAGAAGTAGATATGTTTCTACCTCAAACAAAAGTCTAAGGATCCAACTAAGATTCCAGTTCCCTTAAGGAGATAACTTCAGAATCCACCCAGGGAGTGGTTTGCCTACAGACTTGGTGCGGGAGAATTGTCTGTATTCTGTCAATCATGTATTTTAATAAAACG
>LOEQ01000800.1:16068-33920 GCA_001685075.1 Bramus lutescens | reverse complement strand
AGAATAATGGGTTAATATAAGCTACAAGAGCTAATAAAAAGACTGAGCTAATGGTCCAATCAGTTTTATAACTTATGGAGATCTCTGTGTGACTTTCTTTGCATGCCGACTGTGGGGTACTGGGCGGGACAGAAACCCCAACAAGCCGGCCCTCATGCTACACAGATTGTTTTGGTTTAAGGTGTGAGCGTGACTTGTTTTGTTCTAACAACAGAATGTTTAACTAGGGCTGTAGCCCACAACCTTCAACTGGTCTGTTCATTTCCTTGTATCATGTTAATGCAGGTTTTTTTTTTTTATATTACTCCTACCTCTTGGGGTCAGGGTATTTTAAGCAATTGGAAATTAAATGCGGGTGATTTCAGTATTCACTGGAACTCCCTCTTGGTACTATTCTGTTTTATGATTTTCACATGCATCTTCATATTCTTTACTAATATTTCTAAATCCCCATGTCCCTACCCTGGAAAGTGGTATTTTTGTCAAGCCTGGTCCCCAATAGGAGGGATGGTGCATTCCCAAAGATTGTATGATGTGTCTGGATTTATCAGGGTCTTCTGTCCAGAGGGGAACTGAGGATTGGTTTCTCAGCTGGACAGAGTAGGATCTGGGCTTCTCCCTGTTATGGTTTTTGTCTCTTTAAGAGGCAAGCCATGCCCACTCCCAGAGACCCTGCCCTCCCCCGCCATCTTGGATCTCTGTCTGCACACGTGTGTCTCTCTCGGGGACCCTCCCTGTCTCTATTCTCTTCTTCTCTCTTCCCTCTCTCTGCTTTCCCCCTTCTCTGTCTCTTTCTCCTCCTCCTCCTCTTCTTCTCTCTCTCTCTCTCTCTCTCTCTCTCTCTCTCTNTGGCCCGCCACCACCGCCCGGGCCACTGCTCTGGCATTTCTGCCTGCCTACTGCTGCCAGGGATCTTTAAACATTTTTAAAACTCCCAGGTAGTGGGTCATCTTGATTCCCCTTCCATGGTTCCCCTATATTTTTTCTAAAGCTGTACTAAGGAATTAAATATTAACTGACAATTTCTGATTCTGTTGGCATCTGCCTCATCCCCCTCTTTGATTGGCTGCTGGGGGCTATCCTGCATTTGATGTACCTCACAGGAGGGTTTTTGTAAATGCAGTTCTGAGCCCTCCAGTTCTTCAAGACTGTTTTTGTTTCTTCTGTTTTTGTTTTTAGTTTTATTGTATGTACATTGATGTGAGGGTGTCAGGTCTCCTGGTACTGTAGTTACAGACATTTGTGAGCTGTCATGTGGGTGCTGGGAAGTGAGCCCAGGTCCTCTGGTAGAGCAGTCAGTGCTCCCAACCTCCGAACCATTCATTTTTCTAGCCTGACACTGTGTTTGGGTGTGTGCATGTGCATAAGCCCACAGCTGTGCACACAAAGGCCAGAGGTTGACATTAGATGTCCTCTATCACTGTCCACCTTTTTGAGACAGAGTCTCTCAGTTAACTGGAGCTCATTATTTCGGCTAAACTGACTTGCCACCAAAACTCTGGGGGTCCTCCTGCCTTTAGCCCCTGTGCTGGATTTTTTTTTCGTGATTCTGGGGTCTAAACTCAGCTCTTCATGACTGCACAGCAAGCACGTTACCCAGAGTTATCTCTCTAGACCATCTTGAGACTTTTAATTGCCTCTATGAACATAAACTCAGCCATATCCACTGACTCACCCTGGTGGGCACTTGTCACCTTGGTGATGTTCACGATAGCTCCTTCTGTTCATCTCCAGTTCTAGCTATGCTAGCAGAGTGCCAGCTTCTTAGAAACCCTTTGACTCCTCTACCTTGAAGTCACCTTCTGTAATGGTCTGTCCTGTCCCTTTAAGAGACAAGCTCTGCCCACTCCCTCCCCTGTCCACCTTCTGCTTCTAGCTTGAGCTCCTTCTCTTTTTGCCTCTCTCCTGAAGAGGTAGCTTCTTTTTCTCCTCCCCCCTCTCTCCTTCTCTCTCCTTGTCCCCCTTCTCCCTCCTTCTCCCCTTTCCTCTTCCCTCCCATAATCCACTAAATAAATATCCAACCTGACTCTGCATGGTTCCTGGTGGGACTGGCTGACCACCTACCAAAATCTCTCACCCATTGCATGGCTCCCTGCCTGGGATTCCCTGCCCCTCGTGGCCTGCGGGCCCTTTGAGGCACAGTGCCATTTTATTTTTACCATAACACTGATGCTCTGTGACTTGGCCAGGCTCTCTCCACATTCCCTCCTGTCCATAGGTGGGCCGGCTGAGGACAAATGAAACCCTGGGCTCGGAAACCGGGTTTCTTTACAGCAGCTCTGCATTCTTTCTGCCTGAACGATGACCTCTGCACACACCAGCAGCTTCATTGGTGAGTTTCCCCATTTGGGTCAGCTAAACTGTGTCTCCAAACCTGAGGAATTTACCATTGCACTCCTGGCAATCTTCTGGTGTTCATAGAAACAGAGGTATCACCCCCAACCACAGCCTTCACAGCTATGATTGAGCCCTTTGCTGATGTTCATCTCTGGTTGCTTCCCATAGCTAAAAACATAATTGGACAACCCAGGGGGATCCACCCGTGCTAGCACTGTACATGCTGAGCAGTGCATTCACTTTGGGACCCAGGGTCCCTCGGAATTTTCTTTCTTTTTCCTTTTGGACCACTCTTAAGTAGTCCTTACCATGACTCTGGTGAGTCTCACCGGAGATCGGAGACCGAAGGGTCTCACCCGACTAGAGCTAGTCAGCTTCATCAACACCCCACCTGTAGAGAGGAGACATCTTCCCATAGGCCCTGTGGTGTTGCTGTTCTTGCGGATTTTCACGTTTTCAGCTATGGAATATCAGTCACCCACCTGTAAATGCTCTTCTGGTGTCCTGCTGGCTCTGCTTTTACTCACACTATCCCTCCACCACTACTGCTGGTCCAGTGGAAACTGACAAGATTAGTCAGATCTGCGAGGCAGCTGTTTTCAATTTCAGCCTTTGCTCTCTGCCTCAGTTTGTGCAGATCTTGCCCCTAGGTCTCTCTTCTTATTATTATGTTTAAAACTCCCATGGCTTAAAAAAACATGGCTTCACCATACAACACGTGACCATCGCCATGTTGACTGAGGTCAGGGGACCTTACCTCCATCTTAACTGAGATCAGGTGACCTCACTGATATCTTAACTAATGACCAGGTCAGGTGACAAAGTCCTGCTATCTTTACTGAGGTTTTCCCTGCCTGGTCCCCTGGTTTACTTATGTTTTTGCCTCTAAATTCCTCTTGTTGACTGTTCCATGTGTACCTTACACAGCGGCATGCCTTTGGTAGGGCCCACCAAGAGCATCCACTTTACCCAATTCCCTTTCACTCTGTATGTGTGTGTGTGTGTGTGTGTGTGCATACATGTACTTTAAATGTACCTATGTTTACTGTTAAATGTTATAATTGTCTGTTCATTGTATCTCATTCCAGACTACAAAGCAATAAGTCTCATGTTTTAAACTGGTATGTACTTTTAAGTCTCTTACAACAATACAGTATATTTAATCCAACCCTCATTTAAAATATATTAATATGTTCTCTACTATTGTCAGTTCTGCCATTAACCTTCTAGTGCAAGCAATTTTTTCTTCTTTCTGATTTTTTATAAATGTAAATCTTACCTGTTGAGAGCCAGTACAGTCAAGCTCGGACTCAGCTCTCCAGGCAGATTCTATACTATAGTTATACCTGATAAACAGCCCTCAGCTGCTCAGAGATCTGGAGAATATGGTATTTAAATGCTTAATTATTAAAAGACTTTCATAACAAAAAGAGATAGATTGGCTCCTAGAAGCAGAACTCTACTTCCTCCAAAGAAGACAGAAGACAAATGGTCACAAAACAACATCCATCCGCAATTCACTTCAACTGCCAAGCGCTGACCACCGGGCAAAATTGCCTTTCATCTAAACTGAAGATCTCCAGACAGTGGACAGAATCACTGGAATTGACAGTCTAGCTACTCAGGTCAAGGTAGGCTTATCTTCCTACAGATTTCTTAGCCCACGGGATCTTCTGGAGCCTGGCAGACCTTGTGCTAAACAGCAAAAGGCAAATACAACCCTCAGTGACCACGGAGGACCCTGAGGCAGCTCTGGGTGCCTCTCTGTTGTTTTTTAAATCAATAACTCAAGTAAAATTTTATCCTTCTCAAAGATCTCTGATTCAGTTTGACAGAGGAGAGGTTTTGTTGTTTAAAAGGACAGCCTCACCCAAAAAATTTCAATAAAATATTCTCTCTCACACTGCCTTTCATAGTCTTAAAGATACTTTTCACTATGCACAAATATCTGCGTAATCATTCTGCTGTTGTTTAAAACTTCTGTTTTCACAAACCCAAAAAAATTCTTGTGAGTTCCAGGGAGCCAAATTAAAGGATCCACCTTAAACAGGTCAGATACACCCCTCTCAATTTCCTGATCCTAAAAATTTTCTCTTCCTAAATTTAACTTTGTCCTCTGTTCTGCCAATACCTTAAACAGGTGTAAGAGACACCAGACATTTCCATACTGAACAGAAACAAAGAGATCAGCTACCCCAGGATGTGACCAGCACCCAGCTTTCTCAAGTTCCCCGGCAAGACGACACCCACAAATAAGCAGGAAGCAGTCTTGAGAATCTACCGCCCCAATTTCTTTAACCTGTTGTGCCTAACTGTCTGCCTTTGTAGCTGTAATGTGGGCACAGGTGGTATCCAAGCCCCAAGCCTTCCTCTCCTGGTGGACTCCACACACTCCGTCCTTTCTTGGGATCATGTCAAGGCCTGTGGTTTCTGCTGTCCATTTTTCACAAAGAATGTGACTTTGAGCCACAGCCTTAATAAGTCCCTTCCCAACATCAGGGGCAATCAGCTTGTTTCTGATTACCTCTATCCACCATGAATAATTATTACTGTTATTATTAGACTGAAAACATAACAAGTAAACAACCTTAGAAGGCCTCTGTCATTACAGCATGCACAGACCCTCAAGGTGCTATTGACATTGACACTGGAGTTTGCCATGCACTATTGTTTTCTGAACCTGAGAGAGAGCAGTGCTCTCTATCAAGAGATATGTTTCAAGAGTTTGTTTCTGGAGGCTAACTGTGATTCTCTGGCCTCTCAAATGTCAGTGCTCACCATGTGCCTCCTCTGTTGTTTTCTCAAGATGCAGCTAAACACAGCTGACAGGCAGCCAGCAGAGAGTGTTATGCCTAGATCATGGTGTTACCCCCCAAACCAACTAGTAGACTAAGCAAAGAGCCTTTATTCTTATACAAGTTTGCAAACTTGGACTCTCCATGTATCCACCATCTTGGAGTGGTCAGAGAACCCCAAGCTCATTTAAAGTTGGGTTTTTATAGTAGCAAAGGTGGGGGAGAGGGATTTCTAAGGTTCAGGACCCCTGATTGGCTGACATTTGTCTAGGGGTGTCCTGGTGAAAAGTATGTGCTGGCAGGTGATCTTATCTGCAATGGTTGGAATGTTAGAAATTTCCTTTGGATGATCTGGTTCCTGGGTGGTACCTGGGTGGTCTAAGTTTGTGGTCTTTCTCAGAACCAGGTTGATGTAGGAGGGTCACCTGTCTATGTGTTACTTTCATTGGTTAATAAAGAAACTGNATGAATACAATTTGTGTGTTGTTATTTATGGATATAAGCTAGCCGTGTGGGAGCTGGGCGGGACGAAAAGCAGGCCTGCTCTCCCCTATTACTACACCAGGTATTGCCTCAGGGTAAACTACTGAGCCGCAGGCCTCTATTGAGCTTGTTATGGCTAGGTTTGACATTTCCCCTTTCATAAGTACCAATGACAGGTCCCAGTCATGGGTCCTGCTTGACCATGGTTTAAGGATAGTATTGGGACCTAAGAGCCATTAGCTAACAAGTTCATATCCAGCTGTTAATGCTGTCCTGGGAAGACAAGGAAAAGTTCCCAGGGGAAATGGGAATAGGAGGGAGCCTAGGGACTAGCATTGCTCTTGACAAGTTCTAAGGCACTACAGCTAAGTGTTAGGGAAGGGCCACAATTTCCTTTTGCTAGAGATAAGGAGGGTGACACCCCCTTTTTTTTTTTAAGGGAGTAAGAACTTTCTCCAAGCAACCTGAGGGACTGGGAGCTTTACCGAATGCCTGACCTCGGGAAAAGGACTTTGTAGTTCTGTCTCTGTTAAGTAGGAGCCTTAGAAAACAACAATTCAATTGAAGTTTCTCTTAATATCAATACAAAAAATTTTAGATGACTCAGTTTATCCAAATAGTTTAAGCTTAGTAAAATTAGCAAAGACAAGGAGACTAGACATACATCCTTATGTCTGAATAGACTTGAGTAAAGAGAGACATTTTCTAAGCCACTGATTCTCAACGTTTTAATGCTTTGACTTTTTAATATAGTTCCACATGTGGTGACCTGTTACAAATTTTTTCCTGTTGCTATTTTACAACTGCAGTTTTGTCACCAGGTGGTGGTGGCGCACGCCTTTAATCCCAGCACTTGGGAGGCCGAGGCAGGCGGCTCTCTGTGAATTAGAGGTGAGCCTGGTCTACAAGAGCGAGTTCCAGGACAGGTTCCAAAGCTGCTACAGAGAAACGTTGCCTCGAAAAACTAAAAAAAAAGGAAAAGCTCAAAGAAAACAACTGTGGTTTTGTCACTGTTATGAATCTTAATGCAAACATACGACATGCAGGTGGTCCTAGGCTACCCCCGTAAAATGTTTTTTCTTTCAACCACCAAAGTGTCAAGACTCAATGGGATGAGAAACTGTTTCGAGCCTTTGCCAGACTGCTTAGGTCATTGTCTTGCTGTATTACAAGAAATGAACATCCCAGTTTCTGGTTAGCATTTGGAGCTTATGACTCTGATCCTAATTTTTATCCTTTTATTTTAAGATCAAATATTAACAATAAAACATTTTATAAGCACAGATGTCCCATAGCCTTATAAACTTAAATATTTAAAAAAAACTTTAAAAAGAATTAAAATCTCTTAAATGTCTTCCTGCAATATCAAAAATAAAGTACCTCTTTGGCCCCATCCTCGACAACATATACATGGCCTGTCTTTTAGATCTCAGCCTGCTCCATTTCACTATAGCTGGTACCTCTGATGACAATCACCTGGCACTGGCATTTCGAAAACTATTAAGGTCCATCCTTGTAACTGGACTCTCTTTGGGACTCAAGGCCTGTCAAAAATTTGAAAACCTCAGTTTTTCCCTATGATCCCTATATGTCTTTATAATCATTATCACTTGGGTGACTCTTAAATTAACAAAGTCTAGCTGGCAGAGCAAGGTACATTTTTGAGTATAAAACCATTAAGGTGCAGCTTTAATACTTTAAATTATGTATATATTTCCCTCTCTCTCTATATATATATTTTTAAACCTTGTTTTTAGAATGGGACATGAGCCATCATGCAAAAATCTATCCCAGTCCAAACTATCTTGGGGATCTGTTGTTGCCTCCTAATTAGGCCCACTCCACATAATCACCTTTAATTAAGATGGTGGTGAAATCATGTAGCATCCATTTTTTTAACTCTAGCAAAATTACAATCCAAAATTTAAAATGGAATCATGCCTTATAGTTTCTTTAAAATTACCCACGCATAGATTTTAAGTTAACAATTTTCAGTGTTACTAATTAACTTTTAACTAGTTTTATTTTAATTTTAACAGATTATTTGACCATATCCAACAAAATAAACTTATAAATCTGAAGCTATAGAAACCAAGTCCTTTTTTTTTGACTGTTCTGCTTTGTTTTCTTCTCTTTGTCACTGTGTCAAGGGTTCAGACTGACAGAGTAACAGAGGAATCTTTTAAATAAGTATGGGTCTAGTGAAGGAAGAGTCATAATCCAACTCTAGAGCCAGCTTTTCAATAAAGAACAACCTAAAGCAGTTTTAACGTTATCTATATCAAAAAGTCATCTGAATCTCTGATAACCCAAATCCAGTAACTGGGGCTCAGAGATAAATTCTGAGGTCAGGCCCATAAATGTGGCCACAGTAGTGATGGGTGGCAAAGACAGCAAAAAAATCCAAACCATTTCTGTCTCAGCTCCATGCTTGCAAGAAAACTTACATAGACAAACTTTTCAACAAAACAAGCATATTCAGTATTTGCAGGTATGAGAAACCACAGCAAATATATTATTGTTCACATCCTCTTCTGGCCTTCTGTAACTTCTATATATCTTTAATCCATTTCTCTCTTCATTCTTTCAGCCTCCTGCTTTCTCCTTTACTTTCCCGACAGCATATAAAGTCTTTCTTGCTTTTTAGACAACATAAAAACTCTTACCAAAGTCTTTCTTGTGGTTTCCTTCAGTACTATATAATATATTATATTAGGACTATTTTGTATAGCATTAGGAGGTGTGGCCTGTTGGAGGCATGTTTCCCTGGGTCTCAAAAGCTCATGCCAAGCCCTCCCTCTTCTCTCTCTGCATACAGATCAGGATGTAGAATTCTTAACTACTTCCCAAGCACCACATTTGCCTGGGTACCACTATATTCCCTGACATGGTGATAATGGGCTAAACTTCTGAAAGGTAAGCAAGCTGCTAATGAAATGTTTTCTTTTGATTTCCCTTGGTCATGGTGTCTCTTCACAGCAATTAGAACAGTGGCCAAGACACCTCTTAAAGTGGAGTTCAATTACGTAACATTAAAAAAAGGATCTCTTTAGATTTTGTATTTCATAATCTCCAGGAAACTCAGCTGAAACGAAGAGCAGCTGCCCCCTAAACTCAGACTAAAAGATGGAATCTCTGTGTTTGGAGAAGCTCAACTATTGTGAACAATTAGGGAGATGCCTGCAAAACAGCTGCCAGCATCAGGAAAAGCCGATTTGTCAGATTCAAAGATGTTAGGAAAACAGCTTGAGGGTCCAGGCATGTCAGCACCCAGAGCGGTAGAAGGGATAATACAGCCCAACCTGCCTTTGTCGCCCCCCAGGAATACACTTACCACCTCTTTCCCACGGAGCTCCTCTGTCTGGAGGTGATCCATCCTCATTTGCATCAGGTGACAGTGGGTGAGAGGTGGTGGGACCCTAGGGTCTCCTGGTTTCATTTCACTAGGTTAACATTCTGGGTTCCAGCGGGTCTCTTTCTGTTCAGCACTAAGGCCCTGTTCTTTTGTGACAAAAGTGTCAGGTTAGATGGTTGCACTCTTTGGGGAAGTTTTTTTTTTTTTCTCTCCCCAGAAGCAGCGCTAGGCTTCTCATCCTCAAGACTCAGGATTTGTCGCTGGCAGATATGTAATGAAAGCAGAGCCGGCAGATCTGAAGAGGCAAAAGGGAAATAAATCATTTGTAGCTCCAAATGTTACTGACAACTTAAGTAGCTAAAATTTATACAGTGAACATTTTTATTTGCAATGAAGCTGCAGCATAGTTGATACCATTTTTCTCCCAAAGAAAGAAAAATTATCTGTGGAACAATGCTGATCTAATATATTTCAGAAGTTAAAGCCAATATTTCGTAACTCTTTATTTTTACAAACAATTGTCTACCATTACTCAGTGTGATTCTTGGGGGCAGATAAGTAAATTAAACAGTAGGCTTGTTTCTATTGTATCAGTACTAATGTGTCGTGATCAGCACTAAGCTGGGTCAAAATCAAATGCATGAAAAGTTCAAAGCAGCTACCCACTTTTCTCATTAGAGTTTTTGGTAGAGAAATAAGCACGATCTTTGGCTGGGACACACTTATGGGATGCATTTTTTTCACTCATTTTCAATTCCTTGTCAGAACTGTGGATTGGAAAGTCATTTAAAGTGGACATGAGCTAGACAATGACCAAATAAATTTATTCAAAAGAAAGAGCTACTCCACTGTGCCCTTTGAAATTATCCTTCTTGTTCACCATTTACCCCATACTACGTAACTGGGAGAAAGCCCAAAGGCAGATTATCTTCTTGGGTAATTTTTTTTTTAAGGGAAAAGAGCCAAGGACAGTACCTGCCAGAAATAATACTTTTACATGAGGTAGAACATATTTGTGAAGCTTCCTTCTCAGCAGCAATTCCCCCAAAAGACTTTCTGTAAGAGCTGTGACTCCTTCCTTCTCTCTGCCTTCCCTGGTGCCCTGGCTAATTACCAGAGCTGTGGGTGGCCATTGATTGTCCTCAGGGGACTGACCATCCTAGTGAGAGATTACAATGCAGGATGCAGGGATCTGCATGCAAGGGTGTCACATGCCCACCACGTCACACTGCCGGGAACCTGAGCACAGAAGATCAATTCCAAGGAAAAGAATAAAGCTTGATTTTCAAGTCCAGTGACTCTCTGGCCTCTTTATAGGACCTGCCAGTCTGTGGAAGGTCTTTCTGACAGGCGACGGAAGTTTTCTGTGCACATGGAGCCCGTGGTTGGTGATGAAGTTCCGGATAGGAACTTGGCTGGCAGCATGGGCAGTGTTCTGTTGCTGACAACTAGGGCCAGCTCTCTATAACTGAAAGACTGTTAATAAATATCAAAGAGGAAGGAGGCAGAAATTCAAACTTGAAATCGTTTACATTTTAGCAGGTTTTGCGCCAGTGTGAGAGGAGGACAGTGATGCATCAGTCACTGGCTTGCAGCTGGGACCAAAAGCCTGGTAAAATCAACTCAAGGAAGCAAGTGTTTATACTGTCTCACAATTTGAGGGTATAACCTGTCATGGTGGGAAAGCATGGTGATATAAACATGAGGCAGCTGGCCATGTTTTAGCCATAGTCAGAAAACCAAGTGATGAATGCTTCTGCTCAGCTTGAATTTTGTTACTTTTCACTCAATTCAGGCCCTCAAGAGATGGAGCCACCCATACTCAGGATGGGGTTCTCCTTCTCAGTTAGATCTCTCTGGAAACACCCTCACGAGTTGACCAGAGGTGTGTCTCCTAGGTGATTCCAACCCCAGGTCAAGTTAATGATGACAACTGACCATCTTGCTTGCCTCCTCTAAATAAGAAAGTTATCAGAAGGCAAAACAGAGCACTATTCTTTTTGTTTCCTCAGCTGATGGGTGTTGGGATGTTGCCCACATCCTAATTCCCTCTGGTAAGATTCAGTGTCAATTACAGATAGTATCTGGGTGACCTGGAGCCATCAAAGCATTCGGATGTATTTAACAATAGCTCTCAAACAAAACTGCTCTAAGTTTGCTAGATAATCTCAGGTGCCTTGTTGGGTGGGAGCTGCCATGGCAATGAAGAGGGTAGAGCTGGATTTGGAGAGATCTGGGAAGTTTCTCGAACATCCTGGCTCATGGAAATCTTAAAACAGCCAGTACAGTCCTTGGATGGGGCATTGATGACTTCTCATTTGTGAGACAGGATAACTTCTTCCAAAGTCCTTTCAATGACGTGGTGCTTTGCTGTGTTTCACCGCGGTCTTCCACAGAGAAAGGGGTATCTCCTTATGTACTTTATACAGCAAGTCAGATTTTATCAGTTAGAGCAGGATAGGGATATGTTCTCAAGCAATAAAGTTTGTTTTACTAATGGATGTTGTTCAGTTTAATAGTGTATTTAAAAATAATTGTTATTATTATTATTTTTTAAAGACAAGATCTTGAACTATAGTAGAGACTGGCTCTGACATCATGATCAAGTAGCCTCAGAATCCTGAGGGTAAGAATTAGAGGTATGTGTGTGCCAATATTCCCGGCCTTAATACAGTTTTGTTTATTTGTTAATTTATTTATGCTAGTGACTGAACTAGACAAGTGTTCTACTGAAAGCTATAATCCTATTTTCCATGGGATTTTCAAATAAAATGACTTAACAAGGTGTTCTATACGGTGAACAAGCTTTCTACCCCAAACACCTCACTACCTAGTCTCTTGGAATATGACCATATTTGGGACTAGGGTTATAGCAGATGTGATTAGTTGGGACACAATACTGCAGTAATGTGAGTGCCTTATCCAAAGTGACTGGTGTCCTCATGAACATGAAGATGACCTTGAAGGAAGCCTTCTGTGGTCCAAGGAGAGAGGCCCAGCCTTCCTTCCGAGTGGGCCAACCCTTCTGACAACCTGATCTTAGATGTCCAGGCTCTACAATGGTGAGACCATGAATCCCTGTTGTTAAACTAGCTTGTGGCTGCTCTGGCAAATAAGTACAGGGAGGTGACTGAAAAAATTCCAACTTGGGGCCTTAGCACGAATTGGAATGTTTTATGTGGTACTGGCCAGAAGAGGGAAGACAAGTGACAGGTAGAAAGGAGATTTGTACATGTCATACTTCAGAATGTCACGGAGGGATGTGAAATTGAAAGGGAGGAAGACCTATGGACAATGTATGGAAATAGTAAGGCCCTGTGCAGAGGCAGAATGGGCAGCAAGACAGGATCCTTGTTGATGGGCTTGAAGATGCTGGAGGGAAGACACCAAAGCCCATTCATCCAAGATGCAGTCTCTCACTGAATCCAGAGCTAGGCTGGTGATTATCAAACCCTAGCTACTCACCTGTCTCTACAACACCCCTCCATGGCAACAACAAAGCCCCAAAGATGGGTGTTTGAGACCTGAACCTGATCAACAAAAAGGGGTTGCTGGGGCTTCATTTTAGAAATCTTGATTTGGTGTGTGTGGGGCACCCATCTGTATGGAAAGTTCTGAGCTGGTTATAAGCTTGGAGCGGGTCCTTCAGGCTCAGAAGGAAGGGTCTGTTCCACAGCTGAGCAGCTTTAGGCTAAAACTGAGGCTACCCCATGTGGATAAAAGCATCGAGAAGGAGAATGTGGCAAGGGATGAGAGCGCAGTGTCTCCCTCGAATGTGCCACTGAAGGGGAATTCTTGGAAGTGAGATTAGTGGCTGTCGCCTGGGTATATTCTTAGGCTTCTTAATGTGTATCACCAATGACTTTCCCCGAGGATTGTGCCAATTTATTATGCCATGCAGTAGCACTGTGTAAGTAGATCTTTTCCTATTAGGTTTTAAAATCTATTTGCATTTCCTACTCTGAGCCATCTTCCGTTTCCCGGGTTAAATCTTGCTTCATCATGATGAATTAGTCTTTGCGTGCATGACTTAATTTCCTTTATCAGAGAGGTACATAGCTCACTTCTTGTAATTTAAGCCACAACCACTTCAACATCACAGTCTCGTTGCTGCCTCTGCGTGTTCCCTGGAGAGTTGGGACTCACTCAGTCTGAGGCAGGTGGAGAGAAAACTCTAAGGCTAGGAGGCCTGTGTCTCTTCCCAGTCTTGGGGGTTCACCAATGGTTCAGTGTGACTAGGAACCTGAGGCTAGGTTAGCCACACAGGTACCTGTGATATTTGTTGCAAGCAGAGAAGAAAAGGGAGAAACTGAGGTAGCCAAGAAAAGAGTCAGGCTGGAAGGGTATTGTAGTTGGTTGTTTTTTACTCTTTTGTCTCTTTGTCTTTGTGGGGCCCACCACCCAGCTCCCAAATACATCACACGGAATCTTACTCTTTCTTATGAATGCCCAACATTAGCTTGACTTATTTTTAGCCTTTATCTTTTGCTGTTTCTATATATATATTTCTTTGCTTTTTACTCCATGGCTTGCTGTGTAGCTGGGTGGCTGGCCCCTGACGTCCTCCTCACCTCCTTTTCTTGTTCCTTGATCTCTTCTCAACAGATTTCTCCTCCTATTTATTTTCTCTGCCTTTCAGTCTTGCCTATCCTTTCTCCTGCCTTGCTATTGGCTGTTCAGCTCTTTATTAGACCAATCAGGTGCTTTAGACAGGCAAAGCATCACAGCTTCACAGGGCTAAATAAATGCAACATAAGAGAGTGCAACACATCTTTGCATCATTAAAACAAATGTTCTAAAGCACAAACAAATGTAACATATCTCAACATAATATTCTACAACAGGGTATGACTTCCCAGATTCTGTGTTTCTGTTCAATAGGGCACCCCCTCCAGGCTAACCAAAGCATGACCTGGCCATTCCATGGGTACACACACACACACACACACACACACACACAATATGTGATTACTGGATAGTCTTAGTCTATACTGATACAACAAAATACCCAGGATAGGATAGTTAGCAAATACTGGAAATATATTTTCTATGGCTCAGGAGGCTGGAAATTCAAGCTCAGTGTTACAGACTGGATGCTTTTGAGATGGTGCCTTGCTGGAAGGAGTAGAAGAGTCAAGGAAGGGGCATGACCAGTGCCTATGAGCCTTCTTATTAGGACACTAAACAATCTGTGAGGATGGATGGTTCATGACTTAATATTCCAAAAGCCCTACTTCTTAATACCTATGTGAATTTTATTGGGACTCAAACATTCAAACTATAGTACCAGCTTAAAGCTCTATCCTTCAGGTTGGCTGTCTTAGACTACTTTCCAAAGAATTCAGAATGCTGCCTACATGTCAGGTGGATCCCAGCCTGACCCACTGGGTTTGTCCATGTTCAGAGGGTTCTGCTCCGTATGTTCTTGGCGGAGGATGCTGCAACTTGGATGGAGGGGCGTGTGTAGACCAGTTCATCCATGAAACACGGGGACTGTTGAATCAACACGCTGAGCTCCTTTCTAACTCAAGTACTTGCGATTGGCTTCTTTCACAGCAGATCTAATTCACTGCTAAACAATGACAAATGCCTTCACCCTTGTGACTGCTGCCCCCAGGAACCCACCTCTGCCAAGGAGCAATTACATCCACAGAGAACAATTAGTAAAGTGGACTTTTATACTTACCTTGATGCTGCTATTATTCTTTAGCAAGCACAGTTACCATGATGTAAATGCTACATTCTAATTAGTTTTTATGGGTGTATTCATCCAATTAGCAGCGTTTCTACAGAGCTTGATGAGGCGAGCCCAGCTAAGGAGGAGGCACACGTGCGCACGCGGGAAGAAGGAGAATGATGATGGATGGTTCCACACATGTGGCAAATAAAACATTTGACAAGCAATCTTCTGTTTTTAATAACATGAAACATTGTGAGGGAAGAGGGACAGGGTAAGGAATAAATCTATTTTTATAGATCTGGAGAAGCAATGGAATCGCTCTGAGAACAAGTATGCCTCCAAAGAGACTATAATTATAGGTGATTTCAATTATTCCAGATAATTGAAACTCTCTAAGGTATTTTGTACCATACATCCCCTAAAAAACAGACACTCAAGAGGTTTTGCCTGGTTTCTTATCAAGGAGTAGCCTGAAGCAAGATTTCGCATTCCCCTCTGCTTACCAAGATGGAACCTTAAATTAGAATTATCCAAGACACCAAGGTCAAACCAGGCTGCGAATTTATTACAAAGATTACAGAATATTTAATGTATAGCCAGACTCCTCCTCTATTGCTAAAACAGTGGCTTCCATTGGGTGATGCCTGCTGGCTGACTTTAGATTCTGCGGAAGCCTTCCAGTTGCCTGCAGAGGTGCCCAGGAGCTTCCGGGAACCCTGCTTCGGTAAGTGGGGCCACCCTTTGAGTAACACATCAACGGTGTATCCTGTGTATCACACTAATATATCATCAGGAGAACAACTTGCTTTAGTGGTGGATGGTGTGATGGAGCTGGGAGGTGCCATTCATTCAGGGATAGGCTGCCCCTGGCTCTGATGCCTGCTTATTGAACTGCCCTGTCAGGACCCCAGAGTGGAGGGCAGGAGAGACCGTGGTCTCCTTTATTTAAAGCATTTTATTTATTTTGCTGTCAAGGTTCCTTGCAGATCATTCTAGAACATGCTTTTATTCTGATTTCCAGGCAATAAAAGAATAATGCATATAGATTCTGCATTTAGAAAGATTCTTTAAAGTCAAGGTCATGACTAGGTAGGGAGCGTACACCTGTAATCCTGGCAACCAGGAAGCTGAGTCCTGAGACTCTCGAGTTCAAGGCCAGCATAGGATACATAGTTGGGCCCTGTCTTAAAAATAAGCAAATTATGTTTAAAAAATAAAAGGCCAGGATCTTGGAAAAGCCAAGAGGTGCATATCTCCATAAAAGGCAGCAATTGCTTCTCTTTGATTCCCCATAAAAGTGTTCATCTTGGTAGCTCATTTCAAAATGGAGCTATGTTGAGAATGTGGGGTGTGTGTGTGTGTGTGTGTGNGTGTGTGTGTGTGTGTGTGTGTGTGTGTGTGTGTGTGTGTGTGTGTGTGTTGTTCCTCAGGTTTAGTTCATACTGATTTTGAGACAGGGTTTCTCATGCACCCGTATTATTTTTTACCAAATTAGCATCACTCTCAGGTAATCTGACAACCCCTTTCTCATTCCCCATGTTCCTGTCCCTTCCTCCTCTTCCCCTTCTTTATTTTACTATACTACTAAATGACAATTTTTGTCACGCTGGGGGAATCTCTGAAATAAACAAGTTTCCCTAAGCCATTATAGGCACAGTCCAGACAAACCACCAGATCCTGGCCACACAGCTGGTAGCTGCAGACAACATAACAGTGAGAACTACGTCCACAAGACTAGAGATAAGGGCTTTTTATTAATGCAAAATGGAGGAGTAAGGCCTCCAGTGCCTTGGACGCTCTTTTATTGCCTACAGAAGAGAGGAGCAGGGATGAGCAAAGCACGGGCAGCTTCTGAAGAGATGTACATAGGAAGAAGCAACTGCTGCTTCTGGATCTAAATGAGCAGAAGAGGGGGGTCTGTGTTCAAGTTTTATAAGGTCTTCTATGTGTGTGTGTTTGTGTGCACACGTATGTGTGTGCACACATGCATGTGTGTGCCCACAGGAAGAACTGAAGATGACATTGGGTACTGTTTCTCAGGAACCATTCAGATTTTTTTTATTTTACTTTTATATGGGGTCTCTTTCTGACCTGGAACACTCCAAGTAGCCCAGGCTGGCTTCTCCAGTTCTGGGTTTAAAGGTAAACACTACTGCTCCACTTTAATGTGGGTGCTGGGTTCATACTCAGGACCTCAGACTTACACAGCAAGCACTTTATTCTCCCCAGGAGTTTTAAAATGAACCAACTTAAGGCAACTCAGAATGTTCTGCTTGCTGTGGGTTCCAGGCAGATCCCCCTGAGGTCAGAGATGGTGACAACAGGTTTTTGTAGGACATCATATTTATTCACACACCCTACTGAGTCTCTTCCTGCCAGTTATCCTTGGGGTTGTTTAACAAATCAACTGAGAGTTCTTCCCAAATGTCTACAAGGTTCTTTATGAAAAAGATTAGTCTAGCCAGGCAGTGGTGGCACACACCTTGAATCCCAGCACTTGGGAGGCAGAGGCAGGCAGATCTCTCTATGAGTTCGAGGCCAACCTGGTTTACAAAACCAGTTTTCCAGGACAGCCAGAGCTGTTATATAGAGAAAACCTGTCTCAGACCACCCCTTTTATTTATCAAAATAAAAGATGAATCTGTTCTGGGACAAATAGCTTTCAATGTGGACAGTGTTAGTTACATATTACAAGGGCTGTTGCTGTGGGTAAAGCTCCTGGACTGGGTCCTAGGGGACCAGACTGAAAAAGCAAAAGGAACTCACCCACACTTAAGCTCCAAGTCACCAAACTAAGTTAAGCGGTCACGTGGTCTCCAGATAAGTAAGGAGAGACAAGAGCTATACAGGCCAGCTCTAGCTGGCATCCAGGTAAAGTTCTCTTCTGCCTTTATTCTTGCACGGAAAACTAACTTGGTGTCCCCCAATTTGATTGTTTTGGGGATCATGTCTCTTTCCTCTTTACCTTACAAGGAATGGAACCTTGACATGACCCATCCTCTTGTCCCTTGTTTCTATTCTCTTTAGTCCTTCTCTGTCTATAAAAATAACCTGCTCAACCCATCAGGACGCAGGCTATCCTATGGAATAGAATAGTCTAGAATAGAAGATAAAGTTATTTAATATCATTTGTAGTGAAAGGGGAGAAGGCCCTGCTTTTCATCCGGCCCAGCTCCCGCACAGCTAGCTTATACCCCGAAAT
>LOEQ01000799.1:617029-633943 GCA_001685075.1 Bramus lutescens | reverse complement strand
AGAAATGGAGAAGTGAATGGGGAGGGGCCAGAAGGGAAGGGGAGGGATTTAGAGGAGAGGAGGGAGGGGAAACTGTGGTCAGGATATAAAAATAATTATTAATTTAAAAAAGAAAAGATTTAAGATGTAAAAGAAATGAGCAAATGTGCACACATCCAAGCTTAGAACTAGCGGGAAAAAGTAACATACTCTTCCTATATCACCCTGGACTAATGTCAACTTTAGGAGACCTAATTCTCTGAGGACCTAATACATAACCTTTGTTTGACTTATGACTTACTGTGGTTTTATAAATTAAGGACTTTTAGTAAATTTAGAACAATGCAAATTATTGGTGCCTGATAGCAGCACAGATGACCTTTGCCCTGATAGCAATAAAGATGACCTTTGCCCACTGCCTTAGCTAATCTATTGCTGAGACAAAACACCATGACTAAGGTGACTTCTAAAAGAAAGGGTTTGAATGGGCTCACAGTTCCAGAGGTATAGTCTAAGATGGCGAAGTGGAAGCAGGGTGGTAGGAGCAGCTGAGAGCTCCAACTGCAAGTAGGAGGTGGCAAGCATGGGAACGACACAAAGCCCACTCCCCAGTGCCTCTCCTCCAACAAGGCCATGCCTCCCAATCCTTCCAAAATAGTTCCACCAGCTGGGGACCAAGTATTCAAATGTATGAGCCTATGGGGGCCATTCTCATTCAAACCACCATATACTAAGAGATAAGAATCCCTGCTTGATAAAGGAGAGCATAATTGTGTAAATTACATTGTCCATCATTAGCCAATTAATCACTTTTATTACATCTATTTATGTATTTGGAGTGGGACTGTGTATGCGGCCAGGGTACAACTTGTAAGAGTCAGTTCTATATTTCTACCATGTGGGTTTCTGCAGTTAGCCTTTAATAGTCAAGCTCTGCAGCAAACACCTTTATCTACTTAGCCCTCTTGCTGGCCTGCATTAACCAATTTTGTGTGTAACTTGATTTTAATGCCAATGTTGTTTATTTCAGTGAATACAAATGTACCTGTTTCTGTTGTGTTATTCCACAGTTTGACCACCGTTCTGGGCTTCCATTAATAAGATGTACGTGCTTTATTTGGTTTCATATTGCTCTCACATTAAAAAAAAAAGAAGCTTCAATGCCGCTCCAAGCCATAGCAATAACACCCTGAGTGTATAGATGAAGGATATCCTAGCTGTTCCTTCTGTTCTGAAGATTTGAGGCAGGTCCAGGACACCTTAATAGATGACAGTTATTAAAGAAATAAACATGGAAAATAATGAAGACAATTCTTAAGCAAAGAGATCCAGTTCCATAGGGCTTAGGTCAAAATGAGGACAGTGTAGAGTTATTTAGATGACAATGTATAACTCTTCAGTCGTGATTTATTGGGTATGACAGCAAATGTAATGCAACAAAGGCAAGAAATAGAAGCGTTGGTTGACATCAATATTAGAGCGTTCTAAGCATCCAAGGACATGATCAGCAGAGCGGAAATGTGGCACACAAAATGAGAGAAAATATTTTCAAACCATCTGTCTAGTAGGGACTTGTAGATGGACCACAGAAAACTCTCACCAATCAGTCTCAGAAAGATGAATGACCCAGTATGAGTAACTGGCCAAAGATCCAAATGGATGCCTCCACAAGGAAGACAGATAAATGGCCAATAGTCAGGTACTGTGGAGCAATAATATTGTGCCCTGTAAAGATTTGTCACTCGTATTGGTTTAATAAAATGCTGATTGGCCAGTAGCCAGGCAGGAAGTAGAGGCAGGATGACCAAAACAGGAGAATTTTGGGAAGAGGAAAGGCTCAGTCTGCAGTTGTCACCCAGATGCAGAGGAAGCAAGATGAGAGTGCCTCACTGATAAAAGGTACCAAGCCATATGACTAACACAGAAAAGAATTATGGGTTAATTTAAGATGTAAGAGTTAGTTTATAACCAGTTTATAATTAACATAGGCCGCTGTGTGTGTTTCCTTGGGATTGAATGGCTGAGGGACTGGGCAGGACAGAAACCTTTGTCAACAGTCAGGGAGGTTCAGCATCATTTGTCTACAGTGGATGAGGTATAATTCCACATCCATTGCCATATAAAGGACTAATAACAATATGTGGGGCAAGGATGTGGCTAAATGGGAGCCCTCTGGCACTGCTGGTGGTAACATAAAGTGGCACAGATCCTTCAGAAAAGCCCAACAGTTGATCAAAAGGTTGGTGTTCAGTTGCTACATGTCTTCAAAACTCAACTTTCAAGAGAAATAAAAGCATATGTTCATATTCAAATTTGTTTACAAATGCCCATTGCTTCGTTGCTTGTAATAGCCCAAGAGCTAAGAAGTGTGGAAACCAATGAGGCATATCCATACATTGGAGTACTGACTTTAAAAAAAAATAAGGAAATGAAGAATTTGGAGATGCACCCTACAACAAACGTACTTTGATGAGATCATGCTGTGAAAGAAGCCAGTCACGATTGGCCACATTTTGTGTGATTCTGCTTATACTGAGTAGCCAAATCTATAGCCAGCATATAGACAAGGGGCTGCCCAAGGCTGGAGACCATGTGGGGAAGAAAAGAGAGAGGGGCGGTAGTACAAGAATGGCTACAGGGTCCATGTCATATTGGTGGAGAGGTCATGAAAAATTGCCACTCACTCTGTCAAGTAATAAATACACAGCTGTGAATTCATCAGAACCATGAAATCATATATATTAAGTGGGTGAGCTGTGTAGTATATGAATTGTCTCACTAAAACACTTTTCTCTAACAATACAACGCTAATTTGATTCTAGGTATGGCCACTGAAATTAGTTTGGTCAACAAGATGAGCGCAAGTGTTTTGTCTGGAACTTCCTAGAAGCAATTGAAAGAGAATTGCCTTTTGGTCTTTTTTTAGTTTCTATAATTGGCCTAAAACTCATATCAATGACTAGCAACTATTTAGGGACTTGAGCTGACTTTGAAGTTGGAAACCACATGCTGAGAAAGAGAAGTAAAATTAAGAGCTTGGGTCCTAGTGCCCCTGGGGGGCCTTACTACAACATTCTTTGACTGCTTACCTCCACGTGTGCGAGCGTGTGTGTGCGCGCACGCACATGTGCAAAGGACAAAGGTCAATGTTAGCTGTTGGAAGTCTTCCTTGATTGTTTTCCACTATTTATTTATTTATTTATGGTCTCTCCCTGAACACGGAGCTCACTGTTTCAGCTAGGCAGGCTGCCCAGTACAGGGACATGCCACCACATTCAGCTTTTACATGGTACTGGGGCTTGGGGCCTTGTGCTTGCAGTCACCCACTAAACCATCCCCTCAGCCCACAATGTCTTTTTGTTTACTGTTGTTGCTGTAAACAGAGCCTTGCTTTGTAGCTGGGGCAGACTCAGACTTGTAGCAACCTGTCTCCCTCTGCCTCCTGAGTGCTGGGTGTGTAAACACCACGGCATCTGGCCTTAGGCTTCTTAGATCAATGACAAACTTCTATCTTGTTTAAGTTCCTGCTATTTTTAATTTTCTTTTAAATGGACAACGTAATCCTCTGCAGCTAAAATTATGTTTTGCAGAGACAATACCCAAAGCCCTTCCCTTTTCTCTCACAGTATGTTGGCATTCTATAGAGTAAAGACTTTTGGGTCCAAAATAAGAAAGTCATTTCATGAATTCAGAAAACAAGACTGTCTGAATTATGTGTGCAACAAGCCCTGGGAAACCAGCCCCAGAAATCAATTGGCTTTTTTGTTTGTTTGTTTGTTTGTTTTAAAAAAAAAACTAGTTTAAAGAGTCCCTACAGGAAAAAAAAAAGAGGATGGTGACATCAATCGAAAACAGGCATTTTGCTGTAATGAGATAGCTGACAAAAAGTGACTTGGTTCACAGTTCGAGGGTATAGTTCATGGTGGTGACGTCATGGTGTCAGGAACACGAGGCACACAGTTCAAGGGTATAGTCCATGGTGGTGACGTCACGGTGTCAGGAGAATGCGGCACGCAGTTCGAGGGTACAGTCCATGGTGGTGACGTCACGGTGTCAGGAGAATGCGGCACGCAGTTCGAGGATACAGTCCATGGTGGTGACTTCTTGATGTCAGGAGCATGAGGCAGTTTCTCACATTGTGTCAGAGGCAGTCAGGGGGCAGAGAGGGTGGAGGCTGGTGTTCTGCTAGCATCCTTCCTACCAGTCTGAGACCCAGTCCATGTACTGATGACACTCACATTTAGAGTGGGTCTTCTCAGATCAACTAACTCAACGTAGATAATCCCTCAAGGCACTCCCAGAGACTTGTCTCCTGGGCAGTTCTAGATCCTATCAAATTGTCAGTCTATATAAACCATCAGAGAAGGGATTATTAGATGCTGAAAAATTTGGGGGAGTTTTACTTTATTCTGCATGGGCGAAAGCCATAGGAAACGAAGGAATCCTTGGCAAAGATTCGTCTGTACATATGCTATTGTAAGTGGTTAGATTATGGCAAGCTTAATTTCCTCAATGGGAGAAGAGAATACAAATACAGTGAGCCATTCCAGACACAGAGATTAATTCACAACCAGCACTCCTGGAGCCCCTGAGAATTGCAAAGAAGGTGATGGGATCTAAACGCATCTGTTCACACGAATGTGGAAAGCCAGGAGTTTCTCACTAGCTAAAATGATTCTTCTCTCAGCTTCTCACCCTTGTGGCCTTATGGGATGTCTTGGCAGATAGCTGTCATCACACGGATTTCTGGTTTGACTTTGGAAGTCCCAGAAGTCTGTGTTGCCCACAGAAACTGGAAAATGTGGATTGTTTAGCTAGAAGCTAAACTGGGCATTTTCTATTAGTGATGTTTTCCACTGACTTAAAAAAATCCATATTTTGTCATCTCATCTGGTTCTTATAACTTTTCTTTAAGGTGGGTGGGGCTGAGGGGTATCCCCAGTTCTCAAAAGATACAATGCCTACACCTTGATTCTTTGGTGCAGTCTAGAATAAAACACAGACCTGTCCCTGAGCTCTTCCTTATGATCACTGTATCTCAGAGCCATCTTCTCAGGCCAGACATTCAGCATCACCCTACAGCTAGGACCAGGTCCACATGGGTTCAGTTAGGCCTCTGCTTCCTTATCCTCTTTGTGATGGCGCCCTCTTCTTTGTCCCTAAAATGCTGGTCTGCTTTATCAGGGCCATATCGACTGTCTCCAGGTTATTCCGAATACTGAATTTATATGGTTCATGTTTGGTAAAGAAATCGTGGATCAGCTGAGGTTGTAAGCATGAGCTCTGGTTTCAGCCCACTCTGATGAGCACCCCTGGCAACCCTCCCAGCCCATAACTATGTGCCACAATTTCCTCACCTACACAATGTGTGCAATGCTGCTGCCTACATCCTAGGCTGTTGTGATGAACAAGTGAACACGGCAGGCAAAGACATCAGCACGGAACTAAGGAATATTAGCTGAGGGATGGGAAGCAGAGGAGGAGAAAGGAGGGTGAGAGAATCCAAAAACAGTCTTAGTGTTTAAATGGCTACAGAGGACGTGCGGCAAATTCTGCACGCGAGAGCTAAGGACTGACTTATACTCCAAATGAAGAGCATTCTGCCCTCTAGACTGTCTTCTAGCAATGGACTCTGCCGAAGGGGCGGAGTCGGGTGAGAGACAGCACTCCTTCAGGCTTCAAACTGAGACCTTCAGCTTCAAGTGGGGATCCGGATCAATCACTTGCCAGTGTCTTTCTAGCAAAAGAAAGGAAGCTGTAAGTGAGCAACAGCCGAGTGATCTTTGAGGACTTCAGCGCTCTGGTAGGCCAGCAATGAAGGACCCATTTTAACTAAAAGGCAAGTTTCCAAAGGCTATTCATACCTCCTTCAATTCAGAGTCTGCTGGCACCCTCAGCAGAGTGGCCCCTGCTTGGAAAGGGGAGAAAGGGTTCTCTTCGAAGCTCAGAAAATGTCGGCTCTCCCCTCCATTCATCAGCTGGAGTCCAAAGAGGCCGATGACGCCCTCCCCAGCAGGCTACCCTACACCAAAGTAGCCCCAGCTTTCCACACATTCGGAACCAGTACACGGCAACTCAAAGCTTCATGCCCAAGCTGGCCACACTGCCAGATCAAGAGAAGAGGTTCCAGAGGGAAAAGAGTAGATGCAGGATCTACCAAGGGGCTGTCTTTCAGTTCTAGTGTCTGTGCAGATGATTCCTTGATCTGGCTGCCCCCTGGGTCACCAAGAGAGGTTATTTTCCCATTTCATGTGATCTGTTGGGACTGTGGATCCCAACTATCTCAGGTCCTGCTGAGCCCATGACTGGGGCCTGGCTGACCAGAAAACTGACTCCATTCTCCCGCCTCCAGTGACTGAGCCAAGACAAGAACATGGGCCCCATGCAGGACCAATAAGAGCCTTTCACAGATGCAGAGACCTCTTGAGCACTGGTACTGTAAAGATGGCAGTGCCAGGGCCATCTTTACCAACCCAGGAAGAGAACTTCCCAGAAGGAAGTCAGAAGAGTAAGAAAGACCATGACAGGGGCTGCCACCACTGTCTGTGCCTGCGTGGACAGCTAGAAATTAAACAGCTCACCTCCTAGACTTGTATTAAAATGAAATTTCTATGACTTGCTATCCAAAAAGACCTGACTGATTAAGTTCAGACAAAGCAAAGTGTCAGGGTCACATCTGCCCCAGAGACATAAAAGGTCTTTTCACGGTGTCATTCCTTACAAGGGGAATTCAGGACAGCCTGGGGCTGGGCGAACATTTGGTGAGAGATCAATAGCAAACCCAGAAAAGAGACTCTACTTTCTCACCGTCATTCTTGCTAGCTACCTAGGATTAGAGTCACTGCAAAATTCATATTCTAGCCATGGTGGGAGCAAACTAGGTCTCTTGGCATCCTGTAACTGACCTCACTCTGAAGGCGTAGGCTTGCCTCCGTTCTTAAAATAAAAATCCCCACACGTGCGTCTATCATGTAGCCAATTAAGAAGCCTCCGAATGACAAGCCACCGGATCGTCAAGGTGCGTTAAAGACATGGAGGAAGTCCCTAATAGTTGGGATAATTAGCCTGTCACCTGTTTCCTGGCCAGTTCTGCTTGCGGGAAAGAATGTGGGGGAGTCCAGGACGATTTGAACAGGTGATTTCGGGAGTAGATACACTGAGCCCCCACCTGCTTGGCCCAGAACAAGGACACTGGGGGTAAGGAGTGTGTGTCTATCTATGTATGTGTGGGTATCTGTGTATGTATGTGTGTGTGTTTGTATGTGTAAGTATGTAAGTAGCTGTGTGGGTTGGGATGTGTGTGTGTTTCTGATGTCTAAAGATGGCCAAGGTGAGCATCCGTCATGCAACCTCATGTGTTTGTAAACCTCAGGCCCCTCCAACAATACATCTACCTTCAAGAGGTTTTAGACCAGTGGTTCTCAACCTGTGAGTCAAAACTCCTTTGGGAGTCACATACCAGATATCCTGCATATTAGCATATTAGGTATTTACACTATGGTTCATAACAGTAGCGAAAACAGTTATGAAGTAGCAACGCAATAATTATATGGTTGGGGTCAATACAACATGAGGAACTGTATTAAAGGGTAGCAGTGTTGGGACGGTTGAGAACCACTGATCTAGAGAGTTTGTCTACCAAACTTCCTTGTCTTCCCTCCAGACCTGAACTTTTGAGTATATGAATTAAGCTTCAGATTTTATTCTTCCCTAAACTCTTTTCTAGCAACAGAGATCTTCAATGAACACTGATTGCTTTCCTTATCCCAGATGTCAAGAGAGTACCAATGAAAGATGCCGCTGTGCTCTCAGAGACCCAACTGAAGAGCTATGCCTAATTCGTAGAGAATTGGGCCCTCCCGCTCATGCCCTCCTTGGAGAAGAGGGCCCTTAGCGCTCTACTGTGAGAACTGCAAAATAACACTATAAAAATGTTTATATATAAATGAGGTCCCCAAGGCAATCTATATGACACAATAAGCCTGCTGAAAGCAAACCGAGATAAAGAAAATGCTATTCGCTGGCACCTGGTTGGAGAGATCTGCAGGGGGTTAGAAGCAATACTTTAGCATCCAGCTTGCTGCCTGTGATAGAATCGGCCACCTTCCCAGGTATGGGAGGCCAGCAAGCACTAAGGCTCTTCCGCTGCAGGTGAGAGGTACAAGCCCGGGTTGGAGGGAGACAGCTTCACGTGATGGCGGACATGGAGGCTGAGTGGTAATAGCCTCTCTCCCCCACAGCATGAGGACCTTCCTCTCTCTTGCGCTGGCTATTGCCACCATAAGGAACTATCACTGTCCTGGAGGCTTGCGGTAGGTTTGTTTTCTCTCATGGTTCTAAAAGCCAGACTCTTACAGAGCTACATCCAACGTGTGGATGTTGGCAGGGCTATGCTCCGTCGGAAAGTCTCAAGGACAGTTTGTTTCGATCCCTTTCTCCAGCTTCTTGAGCTATGTTCCTTGCATGGTTCGTGGCCTTACCTCTACCTTCCAAGCTTGCATTATAACATCTTCCTTTAAAAGAATTATCCAAAAATTTTAAAGTATTATCTTTACTTTATGTGTGTGTGTTTGTTCTGCTTTGTTTTTGTTGATGTTTTTCTGCATGCATGTTTGTGCACCACTTGTACACCTGGTGCACAGAAAGACCAGAAGAGGATGTGGGATCCCCCAGGAATGGAGTTACAAATGGCTGTAAGCTGCCGTGTGGGAGCTGGGAATTGAACCTCGGTCCTCTGAAATAGCACTTAACCACCAAGCCACCTCTCCAGACCCAGCATCTTCCTTCTTTCTGTGCCCCTATTCGGGTCTTTCATGGAGGCATCTGTCAGATTCCTTCTGTCTCATGAGGACATGGGTGCTATTGGGCCCACATGGATAATTTACCCATTCCTTATTTTGTGAACATCTGCAAAGGTCTGTCCTCCTTATCATATAGCATTAATAGGTTACTGGTACTGGGATCTGGTTCTTCAAGAGTCATCAACAGCCTACAGCACATCCAAATACAGACTGGGAAGTGATGTCGTGTTTATGGACCCATGGAAACAGGCACACAGCCTGATAGGAAGAGATCTACTTAATCCAGAAACATTTCACAATCTCTATTGAAAGTAAACTTTTTTTTTCCCTCTTGGGTTCAGCAATTTCTCCTAAGGATTCATCAGCTTAGCCCTAAGAATTCCACACAGCATATTTTTTACAATTAGCTTTTTCCACATAATATATTTTGACCATGTCTTCCCTGTATTCTGGACAATGGTTTGAGCGCATACTCCTTTTGTCGTCTCTTTTCTCCTGGAAGGCTGTGGAAAGATGGCTGATATTTTTAATGCCGTTGTTAATAGTCACCGCTTCAGCCACGAGGTTTAAATAATTCACCAATTTAAATATCACAGTTCAGTGGTTTTTAACATAGTCCTAGAATTGCACATCCATCACTACAATCACTTTGATAATAGCCCTGTGCCCATTAGCTGTCAGTACTTGTCTTCCTTAACTGTGCCTGTTCTGTGTATGCCACACAAATGGAATCGTGAACCATATCTGCGATCTACTTATTTTGCTTAGCACCATGGTTTCAAGGCCTGCCAGTGTTAGAGCAGGTATCAAGGCTTCACTTCTTTTTTGGCCTGGTTGATACTCTTCATATGAATGTATGTCACTCTGTCTATCCGTTCATCCTTTGGTCGCTGTTCTACCTTTCTGTTGTGTATTTATTTCCTCTGCGTCAAAACACTCCCTTCTGAAGACTTAGGAAGTAAATGAAATTTACAAGGCTCAGGAAGTAAACAAAGCTTACAGTCTCAGAAAGCTCCAGAAATGTAAAAGATTCACAAGCTGGGAGGTGGTGGTGCATGTCTTTAATCCCAGCACTCATGTGCTGTGGGACAATGGTTTTACCCTGTAAAGATTTGTTTCTTGCACTTGTTTAACAAAATGCTGATTGGCCAGTAGCCAGGAAGGAAGTATAGGCGTGGCAACCAGGCAGGCAGGAAGTAGAGGTGGGGCAATGAGAACAGGAGAGTTCTGGGAAGAGGAAAGCTCAGTCTGCAGTCATCACCCAGATGCAGAGGAAGCAAGATGAGAAGGCCTCACTAATAAAAGGTACTAAGCCACGTAAACACAGACAAAATTTACGGGCTAATATAAGTTATAAGAGTTAATAAGAAAAGCCTGAGCTATTAGGTCAACTAGTTTATAATTAATGTAGAGCTCAATGAGTTTCTTTGGGACTGATGGGCTGCGGGACCAGGCGTGACAGAAACCTCAGTCAACACTCAGGAGGCAGAGGCAGGAGGATCTCTGTGAGTTTGAGGCCAGCCTGGTCTACAAGAGCTAATTCCAAGACAGCTAAGGCTGTGACACAGGGAAACCCTGTCTCGAAAAACCAAACCAAAACAAAACAAAAGATTCACAAAGCCTCTCCCCAAGATTATATAAGCAGCAGAAACAAATGCTGGGGAGAGGAGGCTCTCTGACCAGGGAGCTGAATAGAAGTCTGACAGGTCACACATGAGCTCCAGGGCCTGAACTCTCATGAGTCATTGTCCATACAGGCTTGGGTTTCTTGGTAATACCCTGCACCCCTTAGTAACCCATCACTTATGCCCCTTAGTAACCCACCACCTACATCCCTGAAAGCAGTCCCAATAAACTCATTCTACACTTAGCTGTAATTCTTTCTTTGATCTCTCACCAACACCCTAATCTGAGATGAAAAGACATTTGTCCATACCTCCCTAGGGAAAAAAAATCCCATGATCCTTGTATTTGTTATATGACTCAAACTGCCATGAACAGTGTCTCGGGGTCTGCATTTTCTTTCCTGTTGGCTGTGTAGCTAGAGGTAGAGTTACTGGCTCACGTGTTAGTTTGGATGCGTCACTTACAGATTGCTGCAGCTATGTAAGAGTATTTTATAAAGCAACTACACGATCTACAGTCAGATAACTCCAGACTCATCTCAAGTGATTGCCCCATCCTACAGTGCTGTCTGTTGTGCATGGTGGCTCGAATTTCTCCATATCCTTGCCAATGGCCATTGTTATCTTGCTTTTTCTATTACAGCCATCCTACTGAGAGTGAATAGGTATCCTTCTGTGCCTTAGATACCACTTTCCAGTTGCCAGTGATGCTGACCATCTTTGCCTGTTGGTGACTGATACATCTTATTTGGGGAAATGTCTTATTCAAATCCTTTGCCATTTATAATTGGAATAGCATTATTTATTGTTTAATTGTAAGAGTTTATTATATCATCCAGATTGAAGTGCCTTAAAGACCTGGACCGGCAGATTGTTCTTCAGTGACAGATTCCTGAGAGAGAGGACCAGAAGGTCAGGAGATAAGGAGACAAGTTTGGGACGGGGAGATCTTGAACAAGCTGTATCTTCTGACAAGCAAGCTTATTAAGCAGTACATCATCTTATCCACAGTGTTTACAGGAGAAGGGGGACCATGTCAGCAGAAAGCTATTATACAAAGGGACAAAGTAAGCAGGGAGCTAACCAAGCATTACTGCTGAAAGTGAACACAGGGTATCCAGCACAGACAACACACTGCAGTCTTGGGACTGATAACAACAGCCCTTAGTGGAGGAGTACAGTTCTTAACAACCAAAAACCAAAGCTGCAACTCCCCCAAGGCCCTTTCCCTAGGCCATTACTGACTCTGCCAAGTATATTCCAGGCTTTAGAGAAAAAACTGTGTTCCTTCTCTATACATCAGGGCCTCAGGGAAAAGCTCCCAAGGCCCTGGCCCCAGGCTATTACTTACTCTGCTAAGCGAGTTCCTGGTTTAGAGAAGGATTTACATTCTCTGTAGATCCGAGCCTCAGGGAAAGCCTTGGCTCAGTACAACCCTCAACATCTTAAATGACAACAATGTTTTTTTTTTTTCTCCAATTCTATGGCCTGGCTTTTCCTTTTCTTAATGGCATCCTTTGAATCACAAATGCTAATTCTGATATGGTCCAACTTACTTCTTTTTCTGTTTATTGCTTTTGCCTTTAATGTCATAATGAAGAAAGCATTTTCTGACCCAACATTATGACAATTACTTTTAGTCTAAGGCTCCTAGGGTTTTCATCCTGGTGTCTAGGCTGGTGACCACATCGAGTTAATATTTTCAAATAGTATGAGGTAGGGGCCCAACATCGTTGTTCTCAATGGATATTCAGTTATTACAGGCGAATTATCTCAGGACTCTTCTTGACTTTTAGTTGACCATGTGTATGACAGTTTCTTTAGGGACCCTCTGTTCTCGTCCCTCCTGTAGACTTCTCTTCGTGTAGACAGTGCCACTTCAATTACCCTGGCTTCTAAAATCAGAAATTAGGAGTCTTTCCATTTTGTTTTCTTTCCTGAGAATATTTCCTTATTCTGGACCCCTTAATTTCCCTTTAGAATTTAGGATCTGTTTCCCAACACCTCAAAAGAAACATTAGAGATTCATCAGGGTGTGCCCTGAATCTGTAGATCAACCTAGTGAATATCGTCATCTGGGTGATGTCAAGGCCTTCAGCACAGGGCACAGTTCCCATTTAATTCTATATTTAAATTTTTTCAGAAATTATTCATCAATTTCATCCTTATAAATAAGGTTTATTCTTTTAAATTTGCTCCTATTTTGTGCTATTATAAATAAGATTGTTTTCCTGATTTTGTTTTCAAAGTCCATTGCTAGTCCACAGAAACGCAGATGGATTTTATGTGTGGCTTGTCGTCTACAAATGAAACATTGCTGTATTTGGACACAGGGAAGGTTTTTTGTTGTTCTAATGTTCTTTTGTGGATTGTTTAGGATTTTTTTCTCACAAGATCATGCTGTATGTATCTTCTTCCTTAATCAAACTTATAAGTCATTCATTCACTGACCTGCACACCTCATGAAAGGATGCTGAATTTTGTCAAGTGCTTTACAGTGAACCATTTCTGAGGGCGCTTTCATTGTTCTTCTTAGGGAGAAATGTCCCTGGACCACTTCACCAATTTTAGCTCCAGCCTCAAGCAAGGAACACCTGTATGCTACAGACTTTAAAAGATCCAAAAGGAAATGGGCAGCCCCTTCCTTCACACCCTAACTCCAGCAGAATTCCCACATGGGACCCAGCTGAACCACCTTCCAGTGGCTTCAAAGGCTCAAGGCTGACTCCTGGCACCTTGACTGGTCAGGGTCAGGCAATCCAAGAGATGAGTTTTGTGACAACCTGATTGCAATCTTTCTCTGTCCCTTAGGGGTTGGGGCCAGAATAGGAAGGTTTTTTTTTTTCATCTTGAAGATGATTTTCCTCTTGTTTCTATTCACAGACATTTGAACCCAAGCATGGGAAATTTTCTTAGCTGTTTTGTGAGTTTTTTTGTAAGTGTGATAATTTATATGATTTTAATAATAATAATTTCATATGATTTTTCATAATTTTATCCATACAGCTGATGATTAAGAGTATTAAATTTCTCTTGAGCCATCTAGAAGACAAATAGCATGTTCACCCCACGGCACAGACTCAAAACACACACTTGACTGGTAACATCTACATTTCAACAAAATAGTAATGTGTGGGATGTGGCCTGTTATTGCTGTGTCCCTAAGTGTTTGGAGGAAACTGAGCAGCAGGATAGAATGATGCCAACACTCAGGTAAGACAAGAAACTGAGACATGCATCCTAGGTGGACTTGTTATGCCTGGTTTTGGCTGTCCAATGCGGCAAAAGGGTTTCAATTAATCAAATGTGGCATTGAAAGAGAAGGAACGCTGCCATGACAACACTCGGTCGCTACTTCCTGAGAAGAACTGGGTTGATCCCAGAGCCTTGGCTGGTGTCTCATGTCACAATGTGGATCACTCCACGCAGTATTGCCTCTCACTCCCTGATGAAGTTTGAAAGAGATATTGACAACATACACCTTGATACATCATGTCATGTACCCCCTCTGACAACCCTTGTCTCAGAAAGGCCAGTGGTAACGTGACAAGACTTTTAAGCTAAAATGCTATATTCAGGCTGATGAGATGGCTCTGCAGATAAAGACAACCTCCTCTAAGCTGGGTATCATGGAAAGGAATGGCCCTTGTCTCAAAGGAATGAGATGCAGTTTATTCCAGAGGCAAAATCATGAGAGAGCATAGCCCAGGAACCATTCAGAGTTCCCTGAATGGTGTAGGAGGTCTGGAGTTGAAAAATGGATAGTTATTATTATAGTTTTCCTTTGTTATGATAAAAGATAAAATAGTTATAAATATTGTAACTGTAATTTTTGCTTGATAACTTTTGTTATATGTACTTTTACTATGTTAAAGTGAAAGCCTTTCTTTTTTGTTTAAACAGAAAAGGAGAAATGGTGTATGAGGTCCTTCTGTATTTGAGTTGTTTTCATTGGTTGAATAAAGAAACTGCCTTGGGCTTTTGATAGGGCCAAGCACTTAGGTGGGAGGAGTAAACAGAACAGGATGCTGGGAAGAAGGGCAGTATGGCAGATGCCATAAAGCTCCTGCCTGAGACTGACACTGGTTAGAATCTTTCCTGGTAAGCCACGACCTCATTGTGAACACAGATTAATAGAAATGGGTTAGATCAAGATGTAAGAGTTAGCAAATAAGAGGCTAAAAATAATGGACCAGGCAGTGTTTAAATGAATACAGTTTCTGTGTGGTTATTTTGGGGGTTAAGCTAGCCAGGCAGCAGGATGCAGCCTGCTGGTTCTATTACACCTGACTACGATGTTTCATAGCAGGAGTGGTTTAAAGCAACAAAACCAAAACAGTTATATGTCAAGATAGTTAACTACTTCGTTGTTGGATACATCAGAGGGGTTGCTACAGAAAGACAGGAGATTCTCTCCTATAGGCCTCCTGTGCTGTCTGATGATATTCTTAGCTCTTCAGTCGGTGGAGACTAGTGGTATATGGTTATTTATCTGTTAACCATAGGATGTTAGGTCAGACAAAGGGGTGAGCATGGAGTGGTTGTTTAGGGGGCTAAGACTCCCCTAAACTAAAGATAAAGAGTAACTAGGCTCCAGACCTACACCATTCCAATCTCTCCATATCACTACAGTCCTAACCAGTCTGTCTTTGTAGACCCAGATCCTCTCAGGGATTCTTGTCCTCACTGGTGACCTGAGTTCAATCCCTGGAGCCTACACGGTGGATGAGAAAATAGACCGCCACAAGTTGTGCGCCTAATGTATTTGTTCTGTTGCTGCTATTGTTAACAGAGTGTCCGGTGTTCTAACCATGAATCTAGGTGCTCAGGTCAGACAGTCCCTTGGCCGAGATTCTTTTGTAAAGAGGGTGGGATTCCCTGTTTTTGACTTGTGAGCCATTTTGCACAGAGGGTACCATTATACACTCAGGTGAGATGCTCTGCTCATGGCATTGATGGGCATGGGTGGCTCAGGAATACCTCCAGTGAGGCAGGTTTTAATCAGGAGCCCCTGCAGGTGGCCATGGCACATCAGGTGCTCTTCTTGGTTCTACTAATGTGAACGAGCAGAAGCAGAAGCCCCTCTCTGCTTCCAGATTGGCTCTCCACAGCACAGAAGGAAGAAGGATCATCCTTACAGGATGCTCTCCCTAGGGCATCATCAGAAAACAGGATGTGGACTGCTCTCTGGAAGTGTCAGCAGAAGGGCTCCCATGTAAGTGCCATTCACGTGGACCTAGAAGAATGAACAACTCACCAGGGAGGAGAGAAGCACTCTCGGAGTCTGTTTCTTTACCTGTAACTTGGAACAAAAGAAAACAACAACAACAACAACAAAGAAACACTTTTCTCACAGTTAGCACAATGGCCTCAGGGCCAAGGTTATAGTTCTAACATGATTTGGTTCAGTCTCACTCTGCCCTGAAAGTTTTGAGGAAAAATAATAGAAATTATATTGTTAAAATAATAACAAATAACTTGAGTCAGAGTAGATTTTTAAAAATTGTCTTCAAGATGGCAATTATAGCAGAACTCATTTATAGGAGAAGGTATTTGGAGTGATCCCTGGCATGATTCCTGTACTCAGCCCAAGGCAGAGAACAACCCATAGCCTAAAAAGGAACAAGGGAATGATTTCCAAAACTAAATCTCTGGGACCTATCCTCCAGGAAGAGGCACCTGTGTGAGGACAGAGAACTAAAGAACATGGGTTCCTTCCATCTTTGATGCAGGGTCTGGAATTAAACCCATGCCCTAGTACAGGCTGGGCAAGGGCTCCACTGCTGAGTTATAGCCAGCGCCCTTCTGATTGTTTCTTAAAGGGGAAATCCTGGTGTGTGTAGTAAGAAGGATGTGCCATGGGGAGGGAGAGACATTTGAATGGAGAGATCACCCCCTCAAAGGCCAAAGGCCTTGCTTTAATTACCTGGTTATGTGCTCAAACTCACTGAAGCACAGAAAATCACAAAAGCCATAATGACTCTGACCTAAAACTCTGAGTTGAGAGTTTCACACTTAATAATGAAACATTCAAAGCCGCCTGGTGGTGCATACCTTAAATTCTAGCACACGGGAGGCAGAGGCAGGTAGGTCTCTGTGAGTTTGAAGCCAGCCTAGTCTACATAGGACAGCCAGGGCTATGTAGGCTTTGTAGAGAGACCCTACCTCAAAAAACAAACAAAAAGAAGAAATGTTCTTATAATTACAATAACAGTATTGATACATAGCATATACAATGAATATTTTAAAAAATTAAATAACAGTGTTCATATATTCCACACACTCTAATAGAGGTCAATATCATAGGCTTTGCATTGAACCTTGAGTTTGGGATGCTTCTTTCTTCTGAGGTTTCACAGTTCCCCCCAACCCTCATCAGCTTCACGTCCCTGGAGATTGTACACTTTGGCTACACTTATAGTCCCCTAAACAAAAGCTAGGTTTCAGGGTGTGGAGGTGATGTAGGAGGGTCTTCTACCTATCTGTTGCTTTCATTGGTTAATTAATAA
>LOEQ01000799.1:578998-602284 GCA_001685075.1 Bramus lutescens | reverse complement strand
CTTCTTATTAGCTCTTGTAGCTTATATTAACCCATTATTCTTATCTATATTAGCCATGTGGCTCAGTACCTTTTCCAGTGGGGTAGCTTACATCTTGCTTCGTCGGTGGCCTGGGCAGGAATGTGGAGGGAGCTTCCTGTTTCCCAGAATACTCTTGTTCTTATCGCCCCGCCTCTACTTCCTGTCTGGTTGACCCACCTATACTTCCTGCCTGGCCAATCAGCGTTTTATTAAAATACATGATTGACAGAATACAGACAATTCTCCCACACCAGACGTCAGGGAGCCCAAAACCAATATTATTTCCCTTGTGCCACAACTGACTCACGAGGTAGCAATTTACATGGCCAATTAGTGGGTAAAACTCTTTGGAGTCTGCCTTCTAAACAGAAATGAGCTTTGGGAATCTGCTCGGCATGTCAACTTTCTTAGATTTCAGATGGTCCTGTGGCAAAGCAGCATGCTGTTTGGCAACTAGGTTACTGCAGCTGGTAAGGATGGCTCAAAGTCGCTGCAAAAGTACAAAAATGCAGCCTACTTTTTATATGGTTTTCCCAGCGACACGAATAGAGGCTTGAAGTCTAACTTCCTCCCCTCTGATCTAGCCAGTTCTTGGTTAGATTTTTCTTCTTTTTAAATTACATTTTGGGAAGTAGGATTCTGGGCACATATTTCTGGTTGCCTTGGAAATGCAAACCCAAGATCCCTGGGAAACAGATCTGTGACCTAATGGTGCCCTTCCACCCCTCTGCTCTGGTCAGTCTGGCCGTCTCTCACCTCTCCCTTGTTGGCGAAGAGCACATCCACAGGCACTAGCTCTTCCAGTGTGGTTGACAAATAGTAAAAGCCATCTTTAATTCTGAAGGCTCCTTCCACCATCCATGCCTCCCACTCCCCCCTCCTCATTTATTAATTTGACTAGAATCTGCTCTGTGCTAGCAAGTGTATTAGAGCTGTGAGAAGTTCTTAAGTCAGTGTGGCAAATGAAGTTCTGGGTCTCTCTCAAGACTTCTAAGCCAGCAGGGAATAGCTGATGTGCAAATCATTTTTACAAATTTCTAGTTATGATGGCATTATGGGCCTTAAGGAGAGTCTAAGCTGCTATGTGAGGTCCCTAAAGATGTGGCATCCAAGCAGCAAGATGATGTCAACCAAGTAGAAAAGGAAGAAGAGATTCAGGCCTCAGGGCCTTCGTGAGGGTCTGGGGTGGGAGCACTCCCTCCAAAGTACAAAGCAGCTGTACGAGGCAAGGGGTGTGCGAGTGGAGAAGGATTAGCTGGAGAAGCTATGGGTGCTCAAGGGGGATTTAAGAGAAGGGGGGTGTCTGTAGGGAGAGCATGCCGATGCTGACTATTGCTTGAAGAGGAGACTCCAGATCGTCAGAGAGACGGAAGGACTAGGCAGAAGAGAAGATGCCGGGAGGCTGTCAAGAGGCCAACTGTGATGGCTAATGCCTAGAATTCCAGTACTTAGGCAGGAGAACAACCATGAGTTTGAAGGCAGCCTGCCTTATATTGCGAATTCCAGGCTAGCCAGGACTACACAGTGAGACCCCTCACTACTGCAGAGACCCATGTGCCTTCTACCTCTAGGAAGAGGTGACAAGGACTGGAACAGAAGAAATGGCGCAGAAGACAAGCAGAAAGGTTCTGCGTGGGGAGGGGCACGTGTTGAGATTCAGGTGCTTTGTGGCCACCTGCAGGGATCCTCAGGATGTGATGGACAGTCTTAGAGACAAGCTAGACTGCAGTGGCCTCCCCATGACCCGTGGCTGTATAAAAGTGGACATCATCAGAAGGAGACCACTCTCCCCGGGAGCCACCTCTTTCTCTTCCATCCCTGTGTTCACGACATGCAAGCCAAGACCTTGTCCTCCAGCGATCTCTTCTGGGTTGAGTCACCAGCAAGAGTCTAGACTTAGAAACATTTTGGACAGTTCCTCCCCTTTCTCCATAAGCTCAGAACATCTACTAGCTCTCTAGGCACCTTGTCACACTCATTTAGTCCCCATATGGAGCCATAACTGGGTCTTAGGAGTGGAGAAATTCACACATGTTCTCACCTCCGTTCTGTTTTTTTTTTTTTCCACATCAGCCTTCTGGTCAGTCGTAGGGTTCTGCAAAGTAAGGAGGGGGATAAGTTCCTTGGACCCCAGGAAACTTGAGAGTCTGGAAGAAGCCACTGCATCAGTTTAGTCAAATACCACTGAAGGATACTGCGGAATATTCTTCTTATATACACCACACACTTTTTATTTCCTTGCTTGGTTGCCATGTATACCGATAGTCATCTGTTCTATGCTCATAGCAGACATTATTAATCAATGACCATACTTACTCTGAGCCTTCAGGAACACTCTAAATTCAGTACTGGAGGCTTCACACCTCACTAAGGTTGGTACAGAACCCAAAATGTATTTGCCAGCTTGTGCTCAACTGCAATCAAGTGAGCCAACCTGGGAAAGGTGTTTAAGTACCTTTCCAGGGGGCAACCTTCCTACTTACCCTCAGAAGGTCATTTTCAGTTCTCCTTAGTGTTTGCATGGTGCCTGGCACCCACCTCACACCTCAGGGCCCCTGCCTTAGCTTCTGGCAACTGTGTTTTCTTGTACTCTCTCTGGGCTTCTTTTGAGGCCAGGAAGAGACAGAAGACATACGAGATGATCAGGATCCAAGAAACAAGCTGTTCCGAGTTTCGACTTCCAGGTTTGTCTGCTGGGGAGTCATCGTCCAAGGGTGTCTCTTACTCAAGAGAGGCAATGGCACAACTTAACAACTGTAGCAAACAAACCGGCTTGGACTTTAATGGTGTCTTTACGTCATTGGGCCGCTGCACTTTGTTCCCTTCTAGAAAGGTTGTTCTTCAGCCTTGATGAGCTTGGGGTATTTCGACTACTTGGTTTCGATTACAAGCAGAAAGAAGTATAGGAGAGGACTCAGGAAGAGCACAACTGGCTAAGAGTGGGGTGGAGAACCGGACGTTAAGTATGGTTTTTACTCTCTGCTCCAGACTTCAAGGAATGGGACTGCCCCATCTTCAGCCGCCCGAAACTCTCAGGTATTCAACTTGCAATGCTTTGACTGGTACGAACACTAGGGGGCGCAAGCAGGCTTGTTTTCCAGGACGGCCCCAAGAAATCCTCAGCAACCGAGAGGGAGGAGAGTGGGGTGTTGGAGGGTTGTCAGGAGCCAGGATCCCTCTGCAAAGCGCTGAGGGTAGACAGATGTTTGGGGATGGGGTCTAAAAAAGGAGGAAAACATTCTTAGTAACTGCTCGAAGCTGTTTTCTGTGTTGATTTTCAGAACAGCCTTGGAACTCGGAGCTGAACCTAAAGGGCAAATTACGTAAGGGCCGGGGCTGCTCCTGGGCCACTCCTGGGCTGGGCAGGCAGGCTCTCCGCCTCAGGGTGAGTCAACACCTGGGAGCTGGTGGCCCAGGGCGGCTCTTTCAAGCTGGCTGAGACAGCACCACTACACTAAGGCCACTGTTTCACCCATTCCTGAGACAGGCAGGCAGGAGCTAACCGTGTCACTGGCTAGTGCCACCCTGAGTCGATGGGAAAAGGCTCTGGGAAGAAGGGCCGCGCTCTCGGCCCCCAAATAGCAAGAACTCTCTCACCAAACAGATACTGTGCACCAGTGACCTACTTTTTCCATGCAGTAGGTGGAAACCAGCCCGGGAGTACACAGCCTTCCTTTCCAATCAGCTCCTCCAAAGCCTTCAACAGTGGCCTTGTTGTCCCAGGCTAGGGAACTACGGGTGGGGACCATACTTTCCCAGCCTATGGAAGGGAAATGAGAGGAGGAAATCCGCACAAGGTTTTTACTGCCAAATATTTCTTTCCCTAGGAAGACAGTACATTCAAACCACTGAGTGGAGATTGGAGGTAGGCCAGCCATAAACCATCCTAATGAACACTAATAGGGAACTACAATTATTGTTGACTTCAGAGCACAAACAAGAACTTTAGACAGCGATTCCTATCAGCCGGTGAGGCCCGGCACAGATACCAGGCTCTGTTTTTTGCCGTTGCTTAGCAATGGGAAAATGAACTGTTCGTGCCTCTTATCACTGGAGGTGGAGGTGGGACAATGAGCTTTATTGGACTGAATAGGTATAAAATTAGTTTATTCTTTCTCACTTGGAGAAGGCAATTGGCAGCAAAGAGAATGTCTTGGATGAGGGGCCCTGCAGGGGTTGCGGAAGGAGGGTGGTTTTCCTTCTCTTTACCTCAACTACTCCTGACTGGCCTTGGGTTTTCTTCCACAGATAAAGTTGGAATTTTGACTGGGAGTGTCCCTCCAAAGTTGTCATTAGAGAAAATACCAACAATTACAAACCCAGGATAGGGTAGAAATGTGGTCAAGGAGAATGAAGTCTTAGAAACAGAAAGGTTATGGATACCCCAAAACCCACTAATCAGGATACACAATTAAATGCAACGTTTTAAACATAGACATCTTTAGGGTCTGTGGTTGGCACTGGATTAGACCATGTGTGTTAATTTGTGGTAAAAGGCATCATTGCAGAAAAATAAAAATTGCTACTCCCCAAAAAAACTCACAGTGAATAAAATACAAAAACGTAAAGACATTTCTGCCCCTTTGGCCGCAGGCTCCAATGCAGTATGTGATTCTCCCATCTCTCACACACGTACAGCACAGAAGGGCCCCCAGCTGCCCTTTCTGCAACAGTGTGTGATGGTGTCCGCCTGAAGGTCTTGGCGCTGGGCAAAGGGATGGCCTCCTTCGGTGGGGAGGGTCTCTATCTGCAGTCCTTGCACTGGCCTTTCCTGAGACTGCAGCCAGGCAAGTAGCTTTGGTGACAGAAACCCACTGACACTTCCTGGGCAGTGACAGCGAAAAGACCTTAGTCTCTACTAACAGACAGACATGGTCAGCTGGAAATCGCCAGACACACTATTCCTAAAACACCAGGCTGTGTCCAGGGTTGGCAGCTGATGGCAAAACCATCCCCTCCCTACTCTTTCTGAACAAGGCGGCTCTCTGTGGAGCTGGGGCAGATCTCCAGCTCACCATCCTCCTGCTCCAACCTTCTGAATGCTGGAATTATAGGTGTGGGCCACCACTCCTGAGTGTCCCTTTTCTCACCAGCATTCATGGTAATTTGAGAAGTTTCAGATGGAATCACATGGAATTGCTAATAGCAATTTCTTTCAAAACTGAAAACCCAACACACATGGTTGAATTCAACGCATGCCAAGTACACTAAAGATGTCCACATCGTCCTTCCTAGAACACATCACTATGACCTTGTACAACAATAAGATCTTGCAGGTAAGATGAAAGATTCTGAGGTCTAAATCCTGGGCTATCCAGGGTAGCCCAGTTGTTGACAAAGGTCCTTATAGAGAAAAAAGGCCATGCTACAAGGGAGGCAGAGAAAGAATGGAAGACACTGGGCTACTGGCTTTCAAACTAGAATGAGGAGGCATGAGCCAAGGATTGTAGCAGTCTCCACACCCAGGAAGTTGGAAAGGCATTCGCTCAGGGAGCATCCACAACAAAGGCATTCCTTCTCGCCTCCTGACTTAAGAGAAGGAGCTCAGGACCGTGACTTCTGGAACAGCAAGAGACATAATCTATGATGTTCTAAGGCACGGATGTTGAGTTAATTTGCTCCGGCAGGAGCAGGAATAGGCACTAATAGACCGGTATTGCTCATGTCTCCAGAGAAGTAGATAAAAACCCACTCTCAGCCTTCTAAAAGATGAAGGTTGAGCCTGCCCTCTCAACCTCTGCTTGGCTGGTCTTTTCTACTAACATGTATACATGTTCTCGTATATATAATGCATTAAGGAATAAAAACAACAACCCCCTCCTAACATTCACTTACGGTGAAAAAAAGTTCTGGTGAACTAGGGGTACAAGGAAATTTCTTTAATTCAATGTGAGATATCTCCCAACGGTACATAATAAACACCATATTTAAAGGCTTAAACATTTTTAAGAATCCTTGCTTAAATACTGCATTGGAGGTACTACTTATGCAATAAAATTGGGAAAAAAATGAAATCAAAGGTACGAGGGTAGGATCAAATTAATTGCTTTTCTTGGCTCTGTGACAAAATACTCCAACAAATGCGACTTAAAGGGGAGGGTTTATGGGACTTAAATGGGAGGGTTTATGGGCTCACTTCAAGAATAAAATCCACCATGGCAAGGATGCCAGAGTGGCAGGAGCCTCAGGAAGCAGAGGGAAGTGAGTGCCAGTGCCCAGGTTGTTTTCTTCTTTCTATGCCATCCAGAACCCAAGCTCAGGGAGCAATACTGCCCTTCTTAACTCTGGGTCCCCCACCTCGGTGAACCTGCTTAAGACACTCCCTCACAGGCATACCTCCAGGCTCACCTAACCAAAGCAATCTCTCGAAGGTTCCCAGAGACTTGTCTCCTAGATGAAGCCTGCCAAGTAGACAATTGACACTGATGTCAGAAAAGCAAAGAGGCAAAGTAGGTAGGAACTAAAAGTAACGGGTTTAGGAAGGCTGAGGGTAGAAGAACAGTGTTATAAAATGAGTGATTTCCTATATATTGACAAAAAGCTATAAAATATAATTTAAAACACAGTTTTTCAACTGTCATTCTATAAAATAATGGCAGGGAGATTATGAAGGGAAAAAACTCTAAAAGTAGCTCTAACAATAAATAAAATTTTCATGGAAAAATTATAGCATTTATTAAAAAGTATTAATAAATGGCTTATAGATCCAATACAGTTCCAACCGACATCCCAATAAGCTTATTCATGGGATTCACTAAGCGGTTATTTAAGATAATTTTCTTTGAATGCCAAGAGCCAGAAGCTGCTCAGTGTGTGTCTGGGGCCTGTTTTTCCGTCTCCGTGAAGGTAGTCAATCCTCTGCCACAAGCACATTTTGCCAGATCATCAGGCAGGCCAAGAAGCATCCCAGCTTCCTCTCATCATACTTATTGGAGCAGAAGGTATTGGAGCAGCACTCGACATGATGTGTTTAGCATTGTACAATCCAGATGTCAGCTGGGACAGGAAGAATAACCGAGCACTTGGAACAAACTGGGTCCCGATGAGCAGGTTCTACCCAGTATACATGGCCTGCAGTAAACGGAAGAAAGATGGTTCCCAACGTCTAAACTACCAAGTTCTCTACATAGCTGCTTGTGGCCAAGGTCTTTTAAAAGACATCCACTCAGTTCTCCACCTAACCAGGAAACACTTCTCCTCTGAATGCATGAAATCAGGTTGATTTGGGAGATTTTTTTTTTGCACTGATCAATATATCTCTGAAACTTGGAGGAAAAATAAAGCCAAGGGCCAAGGGGAGCCAACAACAGTAAGGAGACTTGCCTCTTAGATGTCTCACAGTCAGAGTAGTTAAGAAAACATGTTGTTTATGCAGATCAATAACCAGATCAATACAGTATAAGATGGAGCCCAGGGATACATGGACCCATTCTCTAGAAGCCTGATTGGTTGAATGCCAAGATTATAAATCAAAGAGGGAGGTGTTTGAAAAATATGCAAGACATATATTCACCAGGAGTCTTTGTCCGACTCAAGCTACTGTCAGTAGAGAATAGAAAGCCTGTGGTATAGTCTCAAAGTATAATATTATGCAGCTGTGGAAAAAATAGAAGAGTTACAGCTATACCCATTTGAAAGTTTCATCTATCATCTATAGAAATCAAATGTCAAGGAAAGCATTATTGTCCTTCTATTAGCATTTATATGAAGTTCAAACAACAGGTAAATGGGAAGACCTCCCGTTTTGCATGTGAGGATCTTGAAATAATATGTCAATGTAATGGCAAGGGGGAAACAAACTAGAGACACTCTGAACAGTGATCTCTTCCATTGCAGTTGGAGTGGAGGCCCAAGGCAAACTGTTATTCCCATCAACCCTACAGCAGGTCAGAGAAGATCTTCCATAGGAACCAGTGTTGGTACACTATAAATGGACACCCAAAGGAAAACCAAAACAGATTAGGAGATAAAGAAACAGTCTGAAGAATCGAAACAAAAGTCAGACCTGGTCAGGCTATTGGCGCTATTAGAATTCAAAACAGCTAAGGTCAATAGCTAAGATCATGAATGAGTAAGTAGAAAATTTAAAAAACGATGGCATTATGAGCAGAGTGATGGGAATCCTAAAGGTTAAAGGACTACTAGAGAGGAAAGCCACTGTAACATAAACAAAGAATGCCTTTAATCACTGGGTTTGTTCATAGACTAGACATGGCTGAAGAAAGAATTTCTGGGCTTCAGTGTGGCCAGCCTCCCATATCAATGGCTCTGTGTCCATAGATTCAACCAGCTGTGAATTGAACCTACTGGAGAAAATTGCATCTGTACTGAAATGCAAAGACTTTTTTCTTAGTCATTATTCCTTAAACAATGTTATATACAATTATTTGCATTGTTTTTATGCTATTGTAGGTACCACCCAGAGAGGATTTAAAATACATAGCTGAGTGAACTGGTTATATGCAAATAGAAAGCATCTGTAAATGGTGATTTCCATAAGAAGTCCTGGAATGTTTCTCTGATTTCTTTCTCAGCCCATTTATCATCTGTGTAAAGGAGGACTACTGATTTTTTGAGTTAATCTTGTATCCTGCTACATCACTGAAGGTGTTTATGAGTTGTAACAGTTCCTTGGTAGAATTTTTGGGGTCACTTATGTAAAATATCATCAGCAAATAGTGAGAGTTTGACTTCTTCTTTCCCGATTTGTATCCCTTGATCTCCTTTTGTTGTCTTATTGCTCTAGTTAGAACCTTAAGTACTATATTTGATAGATATGGAGAGAGTAGACAACCTTGTTTGTTCCTGATTTCAGTGGAATTGCTGGGAGTTTCTCTCCATTTAGTTTGATGCTAGCTGTTGGTTTACTGTATATTTCCTTTATTAAGTTTAGTTATGTTCCTTGTATCTCTACTCTCTCCAAAACCTTTACATGAAGGGATGTTGTAGTTTGTTGAAGGCTTTTTCAGCATCTAATTAGATGATTTTTTTTAGTTTGTTTATATGGTGGATTACACTGATAGATTTTCATATGTTGAACCATCCCTGCATCTCTGAGATGAAGCCTACTTGGTTATGGTGTATGATTTTTCTGATATGTTCTTGGATTCTGTTTTCCAGTATTTTACTGAGTTATTTTGCATAATGTTCATGAGTGAGATTGGTATGTAATTCTTTCTTGGTAATGTCTTTCTGTGGTTTGGGTATCAGGGTAATTGTAGCCTCATAAAAAGAGTTTGGCAATGTTCCTTTTGTTTCTATTGTGTGAAAAAATTGAGGAGTATTGGTATAAGTTCTTTGAAAATATTCTAGAATTCTGTGCTGAAACCATCTGGTCCTGGACTTTTTCTGGTTGGGAGACTTTTGATGACTGTTCCTATTTCTTTATCAGTTATAGGTCATTTAATTTGTTTATCTAGTCTTGATTTAATTTTGGCAAGTGATATTTATCCANCAGAAAATGGAAAGATCTCCCATGCTCTTGGGTAGGTAGAATTAACATAGTAAAGATGTCAATCTTACCAAAAACAATCTCAGATTCAATAAAATGAGCATCAAAATCCCAGCAAAATTCTTCAAAGACCTCGAAAGAACAGTACTCAACTTCATATGGAAAAGTCAAAAACCCAGGATAGCCAAAACAATCCTACATGGGAAGTAGAAAAAGACAAGATCTCTTGAGTAAATTGGGAACATGGTGACTATGGGAGAAGGTTGAAGAGGATGGGAGAGGAAGTGAGAGGAGCAGAGAAAAATGTAGAGCTCAATAAAATCAATTAAAGAAAGAAAAAAAGAAATACAGGAACAAATACAGAAATAATTTTAAAAATTCTTCTACTTGTTAAAATAAGATGTGGTACATTTATACAATGGAGTACTAAACAGCAGAAAGAATAATGGCTTCTTGAAATTTTCAGGCAAATGGGTGGAAAACATATTGAATGAGGTAACTCAGACCCAGAAATACAAATAAAATACGTACTCACTCATAAGTGGCCTTTAGACATAAAGCAAAGAAAAACCAGCCTACAATTCACAATCCCAGAGAACCCAGACAACAAAGAGGACCCTAAAAGAGACATAGATGGATATAATCTATGTGGGAAGTAGAAAAAGACAAGATTTCCTGAGTAAAATTGAGAGTGTGCCGATCATGGGAGAGGGCGGGAGGGGGAGGAAGGGAGAGGAGCAGAGAAAAACATATAGCTCAATAAAAACAATTTAAAAAAGAAGTCCTGGAGTGTACTTCATAGTTACCATAAAACATCTGCATAACCATAGAAATATCAAAAACTGAAACAAAACAAAATAAGCAAGCACACAAACATACCAAAAAAAAAAAAAAACCCAGAGCAGAATTCCAAGAACTGTGGGCAACTAAGCAGTGTGTAACATAGATATAATAGGATCTGCAGACAAATCCAAGGCTCTCAGCAAAAATCAGGCAGGATAAATGTTGTCAGGGTTTCTGTCCTGCCCAGTTCCTGTAATCGTTAAGTCCCAAAGAAATCACACAGAGGTCAACATTAGTTATAAACCGATTGTCCCATTAGCTCAGGATTCTTATTAACTCTTTATTAGCCCATTATTCTTGTCTATGCTAGTCATGTGGTTTAGTACCTTATTCAGGGAGGCAATCATATCTTACTTCTTCTGTGGTTGGTTCATGACTGTGGATCAAGCTTTCCTCTTCCCAGAATTCTCCTGTTCTCATTGTCCCACCTCTACTTCCTGTCTGGTTGTTCCGCCTATACTTCCCGCCTGGCTACTGGCCAATCAGAGTTTTATTAAAATACAATTGACAAGGTACAAACCATTGTCCCACAGCAGATAAATGTCAACACAAAGCAAAAGAAGCAACCAAAGCAGTAAAAGAGCTCTTTCCAGCGACATAAGCTTATCACTTTCCAACTATAGAAAGTCAAAGGTAAGAAAATACCCTAGAGGATGACAGGAAAAACTACACTTAACTTACAGTTTCAAAATTCTATGGTGATTAAGCAAGACACTACTAAAGAACATGGGGCTCCAAGAGGAAATGTCAAAAAATAAGATGCAGTTAATGTGATGAAAATGGAAAGAGACTTTACCAAACATTTGAGTAGTAAAAGCAGAGCTTGTACGGGAATTTTTGCACTTAGTGAACATATTAGGAAGGAAGAAAGATCCAAAAATCAATGACTTGTACTTCCACCTCTGGAAACTAGAAGGAGGAGGACAAATTAAATTTAAAGTACACAGAAAAAAAGAAAAACAAGAAATAAATTAGCATAGAAATCAATAGAGAAAATAAATGACTCCAAATGCATGCTCTCTGAAAAGAGCCATAAAATTGACCAGCCTCCAGCCAGTTTAACTAAGAAAAAGAGTGCACAATTTCCTTATATCAAAATTGAAAAATGACATCACTACAGATCCCAGAGAGATTGAAAGGATAGTAGACAATAATGTAAGTAATTCTTTGCCAATAACATTTATAGTATAGGTTAACTGGACTAATTCCTTAAACAATACAGTCTGTCGGAATCACATAAAAAGAAACAAGTCATTTAATAAGGCTTATTTAAACAGTTGAATTACCGTGGTTCAAAACAGACTGAGCCAAGCCCAAATGACTCATTTGCAAATTCTATAAAACACTTGAGGAGGAAATTATGCCAGTTTTATTTTACTATATCTCTCAATATAGAAGCAGAGGGACCACTTCCAAACTCGATTTGTAATTTCAGCATCACCTTAATACCAAAACAAAACCAAGACATTATCAAAAATAAAGGATGCACCAATAGTGCTCATGAACACAGATTCAAAATCTTCAACTAAATATTAACAAGTCCAATCTAACATCACTTTAAAAGAATAACATGTCACAACCAATGAAACTTAGATCCTGAGTCTCCAAGGCTGGTGCAACATAAAATTAATTACTATAGTCCATCATATTAGCATGTCAAAAAAGATAAATCACATGATATTGTTGATAGATTCAGACAAGGTGAGGGCTGAAGAGATGACTCAATGTTGAAGAGCCCTTCTGCTCCTCCAGAGGACCAGAGTTTCATTACCAGCACCCACGTTGGGCAGCTCACAACTGTCTGTGACCCTAGCTCCATGGAATCCAACGCCTTCTTCTAGACTCTGCAGGCACTTACACATGTTTCTCACACGCACATTTTAAATGAGCATTTGACAAAATCCAACACTACTCATAGTGGTAACTCAGTAATTTAGAAACATAGTTCTATTGTTGGAGGCCATGTGTTTGTCCAGGCTGAACAGACTCCCAAAAATAATCACACAGAAACTATATTATTTACAACACTGCTTGGCCTATTAGCTGATGCATATTCCTAGCTCACTATTATATCTTAAGTTAACCTATTTCTATTATTTTATATTTTACCACAAGGCTCATGGCCTACCAGCAAGGTTCCAGCTGGCAGCTCTGCATCTTTCTTCTCTGGCGGTTCCATGACTTCTCCTGACTCTCCCTTCTTTCTCCCAGCATTCAGTTTAGTTCCCTCCCAAGCTCTACTCTGCCCTGTCACAGGCCAGTGCAGATTCTTTATTCATTAATAAAGGCAGCACATAGACAGAAAGACTTCCCACACCAGAGTGCTTTCTTTACTTGGTCAGAACAGCTACAAAAAATGTACAGGTACTAAGGGCATCATTTTCAATGCTGAGAAACCAGAAACTTTCCCACAAGATTAACAGTACTCTTCATATCCCTCCTTTTAAATGTCAGACTGAAAGTCCTGTCAGATTCAGGAAGACTAGGAAAGAAAATAAAGGGCACCTTGATGGGGTAGGAAGGAAGAAATAGACAGGTCTTTACTCTTTGATGGCTTCATTGTCTATGTAGAAAATTCAAAGGGATTGGAAAACAAAAAGTAAAACCCTTCCAGGAACTAACAAGTGACTATAGTAGGTGGCAGGACACAGAGTTAATACAGGAATTAACTGTCCTCCTGTATATCAGCAATGAACAAGTGCAATCTGACCTTTAAATTATGATGTCAAATCAGTGGTTTCCACACACACACAAACAAATTTCTGTGTATGAATCTAACAAAATGTGTATAAAGCCTTTATGAAGAAATCTATGAAATTCCAATGAATGAAATTTTATGAGTGAACTAAATGGAACAATAGTAAGTGCTGATGGATAGGAACCTTCAGTCTTGCCAAGTTGTCATAGCTTCCCAACTCAAACCATGCAGTCACTGTAAATCCCATCAAATTCCCAGCAAGCCATTTTCTAGACACCAAGTTATTCTAAAAGTTTACACGTGTTCAACTATGTTCACAGCAGTTTTATTCATAATAGCCAGAACTTGGAAACAAGTTCTAGATGCCCCTCAACCAAAGAATGGATAAAGAAAATGTGGTACATTTACACAATGGATTATTACTTAGTTGTTGAAAGCAATAGTATAAAGAAATTTGAAGTTTTCAATTGGATGGAACTAGAAAAAAAAATCATCCTAAGTGAGGTAACCAGGACCCAGAAAGACACACATGGTATGTACTCACTCATAAGTGGATATTAGATGTAAAGTAAAGGATAACCAGGCTACAATACACAGCTCCAGAGAGGCTAGGTAAGAAGGAGGGCCCAAGAGGGGACTCATAGATCTCCCTGGGAAGGAGAAAGAGAAGGGAATCCTGCTGAAAAGAGAGAGGAAGGATTGTACAAGCCAGAGGGGTCAAGAACATCACAGGAAAACCCATAGACTAACTTGGCTCATAGGAACTCACTGAGTCTGAACCAACAACCAGGGTAGCTGAATGGGACTGACAATTGTGTCATTTGGGCTACTTGTGGGACTCCTAACAATGTGGGCAGGGTTTGTCCCCAATGCTTAGGCTGGCCCTTGAGATTCCATTCCTTACACTGGATTGCCTTGACCAGCCTTAATACAAGGGGAGGTGCTTAGTCTTACCACAACTTAACATGCCTTGCTTTGTTGATATCCATGGGAAGTCTGCCCTTTCTGAACACAAACAGAGGAAGAGTGGATTGAGGTGAGGGGCAGAGGGGAGGGGAGGGAAGGGAAGGGGAGGAGAAGAGGAAGGGAAAACTTGGGTCGGGATGTAAAATAAATAAATAAGTTAAATTAAAATTTAAAAGACGTTTACATGGAGAGACAAAGGACCCAGAATAGTTACCAACACAATCCTAAAGTGTGAGGAGTGAAGTTGGAAGACCAACATTACCTTGTTTCAAGACTTAGAGAGCTATGGTGATTAGGACAGTGACAGTGGCCAAATCAATAACTAGAAAAAGACCTTTGGGGGCCTTTATCTCAGTTCATGGGCCCATGCCTATTCTCAGAAGTACTTCCCTTTCATGATAAACTACTTCTATTTCCATTTCTTAAAAATAATAAAACAAATACACAGATAAATAGATCAATAAATCAAGGGCACAGAATAGAATCCTCAGAAAATGATTCACTTCATTATAATCAACCAGTCCTTGACAACAGTAAGGACCACACAATGGAGGAAGAATAATCTTTACAAAATGGCCCTTGAATAATGCAACGCTAGAAGATAAACAGAGTCTAGACACAGAATTTACTCTCTCCTTCATGAAAATTAATTCAAAAATGGGCCACAGATTAAAGCACAAAAGTGAAAAACTGTGAAATCGTAGTATGCTAGTGAATTTTATATCAACCTGACACAAGCTTTGGTCATCTGAGAGAAGGAAACTTCAACTGAGAAAATGCCTTCACAAGACCAGGTTGTAAGCAGACAGGCCTATTGGACTTAATTAGTTTCTTAATTAGTGATTAATGAAGGATGGCCCAAGCAACTGTGGGTGGGAACTGGTGGTCCTGAGATCTATGAGAAAGCAGGCTGAGCAAGTCACAAAGAGCAAGCCAATAAGCAGCACTCCTCCATGGCTTCTGCATCAGCTTCTACCTCCAGGTTCCTTCCAGATTGAGTCCTCCCTTGGCTCCCCTCAGTGAACCATGATTCAGGATATACAAGCCAAATAGACCCTTGTCTTCCCAGGTTGTTTTGGTCATGGCGTTTCATGGCAGTATTAGGAACCCTAAGACACCTTGGGTGGATAAAATGCAGATAACCTTGGTTCAATGCTAATGTTTCAGGAACAAATCAAAGGCATGATCCACCAAAGAAAGAACTGGTACATTGGGCTTCATTAAAACTAAAAACTTTTCCTGTGAGAGTTACTGTCAGGGGAATGATAACACGAGTCACAAATGAGAAGAAAGCATTTTGCAAAAAACATGTCTAATAAATGACTGTCAAGCCACCTGCAAAGAAAATGTATAATTCAAGTAGAAGAATGCAAAGAACCCAATAAAAAAGGTCCACACAACCAAAACAGTTCATCAGAAGAGATAGTTAGATGGCATACCAGCATGAGACACCACACATCAGATCTCATCAGGGAATCACAAGGGAAAAACACCTAGGAGACAGCTCTGTTAGACAGGCCAAGTGCAAAACACTAACAATCCCAATGCCACAGGATGTGGAGGTATGGGAGTTGTTGGTGAAATGGCAGCATTACTTTGAAGCCAAAGGGATAAGAGTCCATCCGGGTAGCAAGTGCAGACATGACGGCAGCTCACCTCTTCAAATGCAAGCACAAAGCAAACTAACTGGGAATGGTATGGGTCTTTAACCTCTCAAAGCCCACCTCCAGTGGCATACTTCCTTCAACAGGGCCACCCCTCCTAAGTCTCCCCAAACAGCGCCACCAGCTGGGGACCAGATATTCAAATGCCAGAGCCTGTGGGGAACATTTCTCAGTCAAACCACACTTTGACATTCCCTACCCTTGTGACCTTGCTGTTTGCTGAGCATAGCTGTTTCCATTTATGGCTCATAGATTCCTCAGCAGACATTCTGCATTCTTGACATTTTCAGTATCCTGAGGTCTCTATTGGGATTTAGTCTTCACTGTCGCAGCTTCATGCATCATCCTCTTAGCGGCTCCCTGCAGGGATTCAATCCTGCTACACATGGCCTAGCCTCACGGTCTTCTCCTCTAGAATCTTGGTAGACACTTCTTTGATCTTGTAACTCTTGCACTCTGCATGTCTGCAAAACCAAACCATCAAGTGGCTGGTGCCAAATTCGATTGCCAGGTTGAGCAATATCCAGGGCTTTGTGGACCACAGTTGCAGCAGCTTCTGTGCCTGGGTAGCTGAACCTGGAGAAACACATCATTACAATGACCCTTCTGGGAGCTGTCTACCTAGGAATCACTCTTTTATTCAAAGGAAAACATTTGAAATGAATTTGACATTTTACACTTTGGAACCTGTGATGGGCGGGATCTTGCCAATCCCTGGCATTCCCTCGAGGCGTCTTTCTTCTAACCTCCAATTCTCACTGCAAACCTGACTAAACACACATGATGATAAGCATCTCACAGACTGCATGTTAGACTGTCTTGGAGTTTATCTGCCAAATTGGGGTCCATTTTCCTTTTGATTTCAGCCTCACTCAGCATTGCAGGACACAGGCAAACTACAGTCAAATTCTCTGCCAGGATGTAATACAAGTAACCTGTAGTGCCATGACCATAAGTCTTTGTTGCCATCTGAAACCTCATGAGAGGTCTTTTCTGCCTGCATTTCTCCTGGCATATTGACTTCTGAGCTCCCACAAGAACTGTCCATGAAACTCTGGTTACAGCATTTTGGGGCTTCCCAAGACTGCATGGCCAAACTTCCAAATACCTCTCATAAATCTAAATCAGTGGCAAAGGCTCAAGACCTATGTGGTCAACGTTAGTCATAGCAGTGATCCTGTGTCTCAGCGCCTACTTTTCAAATCAGCACTTTTGCATTACTGCGAGCAAAGCCTGGCAGATGCAAAACAGGGAAGGAAGGATGGTTTTGACTCATGCTTTCAAGAGTTCAGCTTGTACTTCTTGGTCTCGTGCACTTGAGCACTGGAAGGCAGGAGTATGTGACCGAGAAGAACTGTTTATGTCACAGCTGGCAAGAAGCAGAAAGCAGCAGAAAGTGGCCAGCTATAATACACCCCTAAGGACTGGCTCCTAGAGACCTGCTTTCTCCTTCTAGGTCTGACCTCTCCAGAGTTTCAGGCTCTCTCAAGTTAGCACCATCAGTTGGAGACCAAGTTTGGTGGTTTGAAAGAAAATGGCACCCAAAGGGAGCGACGCTGTTAGGAAGTGTGGCCTTGTTAGAGTAGGCGTGGTCTTGTTGGAGGAAGCGTGTCACTGTGGAGGCAGGCTTCGAGGTCATATGTGCTCAAGCCACTCCCAGTAAGACAGTTCAGTTCCTGTTGTCTACAAAATGTAGACCCCTCAGCTCCTTCTTTGGCACCATGTCTACCTGCACACTGCCGTGTCCCGCCATGATGAGAACATACTAAACCTCTGGAAATGTAAGCCACACCAGTGAAAGGATTTTCCTTTATAACAGTTGCTGTGGTCATGGTGTCTCTTCACAGCAATAGAAACCCTAAGACACTGAGCATCCAAACACAGGCCTGTGAGGAGCATTTAAGATTCAAACTGTACTGGTCATGATGGTGTATGCCTTTAACCCTAGCACTCAGGAGGCTAAGATAGCTTGATCTCTCTAGTGAATTCCAGGCCATCCAGGGCTACAGAATGAGACCCTGTCTCAAAGCAAACAAATAGCCAAGCAAATATTGTAATCATAGCATCACTTCCTTGATATATAATTAGGAAACAGGGGCTTTGATACTTAGTAGGGGCCTGTAACAGGTGTCCAGAAATGATGGGGGTGGTTGATTCTTTTGTTTTCTCTTACATGAATGAAATACTGCCATGCTTGTGGACCCGCAACTATTTCATTCGCAGAAAAGATAATAATAAATAAAAGTTAAAACATAAACAAGCATAGGTCAGAAAAGAGTCTCTTTGAGAATAAGTCTGAGTTCATGATAAATCTTGTCCTATTTTTACAGAGCAAAAATCGGCATCATAAAGAAGTCAATTGTCCAATAACTTGCATATTTAATCATTACAGTAGTGAACGCTGTCTCATTTGCACCTTTCAGTCCTTGGAGAGGCTTCTCCTGCAAGGCACACAAAGAGTCAGACTCTTGTCACTTGCCCTTCCCTGCTCTAACTTTGGCTTGTAATGTACTCTTCTAGGGCAAGGGTATGTGAATTGGTTCAACCCATGTGCCCAACTCGTATAATTAGCACCAGGCACATTATGGTGCTTAATAAATATTTGTCCTTATCTAAGCTCCCAACCAAAGGAGGTGGGCCATCACGGTCTCTGTTTGCATGAGTAACTGAGGGCTCCGGAAAGCTTGCTGACTTTCCACAGTCAGCCACCTGGGGATCTGCTCCAAGATGGTGGAAGTCTGCTGAGCACTCTTGGTGGTAATGGGTTTTCCTCTCCAGATTCCTCTGAGAAACTGTCTCCCAAAGTAGCACTTCAGAACTTTGCAGCAACGTCTGTTGGCTGGAGGTCGGGGGAATAAATTCCCCAAGCTCTCTCACTTCTCCTAGGTTCTTCCCCATGCTTCTCAGAATCAAGGAGCATCTGCTAGGCTCCTGTGGTGAGGCTTGGGGCAGTGTGGGGTAGGATTATCACATGGACCACCTCATCTATTCTTCATAGCGACGGTGTCAGAATGCTGCACTGCAGTGGGGTGGGGGTGNACAGACCCAAATGGGTACAGTGGCTTGCCACTGGTGGATGGGTGTTTAACAGGAAATCTGGAACCATGACCCAGAGCCTATCTTTTTAAGATTAGCTGTTATTATTTTAAATTGCAATCATGTGTGTGCACGCGCATGCGCATGTGAAGGCAGATGTCCTCGGAGGTCAGTGGTATCAGATCTCCCTGAAGCTGAAGCTAAAGCTGTGTAAGGTGGGTGCTAGGAATAGAACCCAGACCCCTCTGCAAGAGCTGCAACCGCTTGTAACTGCTGAGCCCTCTCTCCGGCCCCGACATATAAAATATTAACAACAACAAAATTCAACTAAGCATCTAACCGCACCATTTACTAGCCCAGTTCATTGCTGCTTTACATCAGCCTATGAGCCCACGTTTGTAATCCCAGGAAACCTTTCGGCCGCAGGCAAACTGCCTTGGCTGTTTATCTTCAATTATGAGGTATCAGTACTATCTTAGTTTTCTCTTGCCGTAAGAAAATACTTTGGGCTGGATACTTTATAAAAGGAAGCCATTTATTAAACACCCATGCTGGAGATACAGGAGTGCAGCACTGGTGTCTCTCTGGCATCCTGATGACAGCCTCAGGAGGAACAGAGAAGGAAGTGGGAAAGGGGGACGTGAACAGAGATCTTGTGGCAAAAGACAGCGGGAGTGGCTTAGCTTACCTCCTAGAAGCCATTCTTAGTACAGCTAACTCACTTTAGTGAGAAGCATCAATTCTCTCATGATGGTGGGGTCCCCATGAATCATTTTCTCCTAAAAAAAATGGCACCACTTCTCAGCTCTGCCACACTGAGGACCAAAGTTTTGGTGGGGACATACCATAATACTCATCTCCTTTCTCAGGAGACTTGGGGAGGACCACAACATTCTTTGTATAGAAAAGAACGGACTGGAACACATTGTATATTACGCCCACCTGTTTCATAATAACAACCAAAGCGATAACACTAATAAGACTGACATCCATAGAGGCCCCCAACTTGATTTTTAGGTCCTTATCCATTAGCCACCTTTCCAGAGAGCCCCCTTTCCCCTAATCATTTTACTTAAAAATAGCTCATGAGGCTAATGAGATAGCTCAGAGCAATAAGAATGCTTGTTGTGCAAGCATAAGGATCTAGGTCCAATGCCAAGAGCTTAGATGTAAAATCCAGATGTGCTAACATCTATTTGTAATCCCAGCATTGGGAGAGCGGAGTCATGTGGTTCTCTAGGACTCTGGACCCTGTCTAGCCAAATTGACAAATTCTAGGCCACTGAAAGATATTGTCGCTAGAAAATGAGGTGGGTTGTACTTGAGGAACGACACTTGAGATTGACCTCTGGCCTTCATGTGTGTGTGTGTGTACCTCTCTCTCTCTCTCACACACACACACACACACATACCACAGTTTATAGTCTCTGTTCTCCTTCCCCTCTATTCCTTACTGAACCTTTATTTCTCACACAGTACTAATCTCTAACTAAGCTCATTTTATATTCATGCAATGATAGCAATTCATATAATAACAACAACAAGAATAATACATTTGTTATTATTTATTGGGTTTTCAAGGCAGGGTGTCTCTGTGTAGCCCTGGCTGTTCTGGAACTCACTGTGTAGACCAGACTGACCTTTAAATTATAAATCAACCTGCCTCTGGTTCCAGAGTGCTGGGATTAGACATGTGTACTACCACCTCTGGCTAGATGGTTTTTCTTTTCTTTCTTTTCTCTTTTTAAAAGTTATTTCTATTTTATTATTTTTCTGTTTACCGGTATTTTGCCTGCATGTATGTCTGTGTACCATATGCATGCAGGACCCACTGAGGTCAAAAGAGGAAACTGGATCCCCCAGAATTGGAATGAGCTGTCATGTGAGTGTTGGGAATAGAAGCTGGGATCTCTGGAAGAGCAGCCAGCGTTTTTTAAGCACTAAGCCATCCCTCCAGCACATCCTGCCTTCATAACAGACCATGGTCAGGATGGGGGGGGGGATTAACCCTTTCCTCTCCAAGTGGCTTTTAGACAAGGTGTTTCATAACATCGATAGACTGGCCACTAGGACAACAGAGTAGCCTAAAGCATGTCTTCTCTCAGAGTCATGGAAGCTAGGACTCCAAGAGGAAGGTCAGCAGGGCACACTGAAGGTGTGAGGAGAGGCTCCCTCCACGCCTTGCCATAGCTTCTTTTACCTCACCCAAGGGCCCAGGTGCCAAATGAAGGCCTGGCCCTCAGGCTATGGTGCAGTTGGGAGACACCAGAACCTTTAGTGACTAGGACTTAGTGGAAGGAAGGTAGGTCACTGGATTGCCATTGAAAGGGACATTTTTCTTTCTTAGGTTCATTTTCTCGAGCATTTTGTCATAGTGACAGAAAACTGGTTAGCATGCTTGGCTCCTAGCTGCTGTCTCTTCAGTTCTTCCTCTTTCCTGTGTGTCTGTCTGTGGCTCTGTGTCTAAACCTCTTCCAATGTGTGAGACACAAGCCATTGAACGAATGGCTCACCTTAATCCCGTGTGGCCTCATCTTAACTAAAGGGGTCCACATAGGGTGAGGGCCTGAGGTTCTGGGTGGACATGAGTTTGGGGCTACACTTCACCCCACCACAGACACTAAGGCAGGAAGAACAATGCTCTCAAGGTCACAGAGTAAGGGGTGGAGGGGACTCAAGCTCAGGCTTGTTCTGCTTGAAGAGTGGTCTATTACCTTCCTTCACTACCTCTCGGTTGTCTCCATTTGTGGAATTGAATCAGAGTTTTATTACCTTCAAATTGCTGGACACAAACATCCTAACAGCATTTCGGGGGCCAGGGCCCTGGAAATCTCATTTCTGCTGGTCCAGGGCCTCCAGGGACCAACATCTTTCACACTTTTTCCATCAGTGGGACTGACGCCAGCCCATGGCGAAGTGGTACCCGACCCATGGCTGAGTAGTACCATTCTCGCATCCTTCTCCAAGAACCTGGCCTCTCTCACACATTCCAAAATTTCAGCAATGTCATATTGTCAATGTGTAAATGTTTAACAGGCAAATTGGAAAGAGTGCACAAGTCCCAGTACAAAAACTAAAGTCCCAAAAAATCCAACAAATCCACCCACCTAACCCTAGCCTGCCCACCTCTTGTATCAAGCCAGGTCAGTATTTCCTTCCAATGGCCTAAAAGTTCAAGTCCTGTCGTGATTTCTGAGTTGTGTTAGTCCATTTTGTCACTGTGAGTACATGTGTGTGCTTGTGTTCATGTGCACCTGTGTAAACCTTCCTTCTCCAAGGAAGATTCTACACGGCTTAGGATAACAACCATCCCTTGATCTAGGGAATGAGAGCAATATCTGCCACCACTAGGACACTGGGTCATCCTCCCTCTGTTGGATGCTAATGCCTTGGGCCAGCTAAGCTATGCCAGCTAAGCCAGTTTGCCACTTGCTGGTCCCCAGGCAACCCCTTGTTTCTCACCAAGTCTTTGATTGGCTTTCCTTCCACCTGGAACTCTCTTGTCCTGTGGATTTTGAATGGTTCATTCTTTTCATCTTTCAGATCTCACCTTGCGTGAGCAGAGCATCTCTGACCATTCCACCAAGAAATCACATCCCCTTAACCTCCCCATCAATGCTCCTGATGCTCCCACAGCCAACCACCAGTCTTGCCTGCTTAGCCTCCCCATCAGTGCCACCTGAGTTGCCAAAAAATGATTTGTCTTCTTTCTGTCCCCTCTGCTAGAATTCATGCTCCAAGAGGGCAAGAATTTGGGGTGTTCCTCCCCCAGTCTCCCCAGTAGGTTGACTAGGAACTGGTATACATGGTCTCTAAAGCTTGGCCAGTAAGATTCAAGATTCAGATCACTATCTCTGCCTGTGCTTCCAAAACAGCAAATGACAAGCTTTCGCTTCATGCTATTGCTTTTCTGGTCTTACTTAGCCAACGCTGCCTTGTGGTTTTATGCAGAGAAGTCACTCGGCCCAGGAAGAAACTTTCAGTATTAACATTTACAAGGAGTCTCAACATTTGTAGTACACGCCTCTCCACCCAACGTGGTTCAGAGTCTAAAATTTCTTTGGGAAAAAGTATGCATATGTCAAATTTGCACATGCTAGAGGGAGGGACATGAACGTGCTCTCTCCTGTCTGTGTAGCTACTTCACAGTAGATGTCAGATGAATGAATAGCGTATGTCACTATTTCTCAGCCATGTGACAAATGGGCTCAATTTCCTAAGGCTGCTATAACAAATTGCCACAGACTCGGTGGCTTAAAATATGGAGATTCATTCTCTGACAATTCTGCAGGCCAGATGTCCAAACCCATGCCTCTGGGCTGACATCACGGCGTCATCACAGACAAGTCCTCTCTAGAGGCTCTGAGGGGACATGCAGGCCTTGTCACTTTTGGCCACATCACTCCTGGTTCTTCTTCTCCCCTTCAGCGGGGTCACAGCTGACACTCCCATAACAAAGGTTGACAAGAGAAAAGTGGGCTGGGAAGATGGCTCGGTGAGGTAAGTGCTTGTCAGCTAAGGAATCCAGGATCCCTAGAACCAATGGAAAAGCCACCAGAGCTGTTGGCCTGCCCTGCAGGCTCAGTACTCACGGCAGGGTGAAGAAA
>LOEQ01000799.1:565244-578967 GCA_001685075.1 Bramus lutescens | reverse complement strand
AGTATGAATTCTGGGTTCAGTGAGAGACCCTGCCTCAGTAAGAAATGTGGAGCGCAATCAAGTAAGACACACAAAGTCACTTTTGAGTATCTAGACATGCATTCACATACATCCAAATACATATGTACATCACCCATACATAACACACAAACCATAAACTAAAAAAAAACTTTTAAAAATATTTAATCATACTTCTAGATGGCACAGAAGCCATCAGAAGTAAGAATTCAAGATAAGGTTCAATAAGTGGTACAAGTTTAGGTTTGAAAAAAAGAACAGCTGTATAGAAATATGATTAGACGAGAAGGTATGCGGAAATGGAAAACAACCTGAAAGGAAATGCCAATGGGCCCAGTCTATTCTGATTCTTTCCTTCCTGCCTGTGTCTGAGCTTCTTCCTCCCCAGTGGGGCACAAGCCCTCTGCAATGAGAGCCTGCAACTGTCTCAGGGAGTTTCTGTTCTAGCGACAAAACACCATAACCAAAGCCATTTGGAGAGGAAAGGGTTTATTTGAGCTTACTGAGCCACATGACAGTCCATCATAGAAGGAAGTCTGGGCAGGAATTCAAAGCAGGGACCTGGAGGTAGAAACTAAAGCAGACAACAGAAAAGAATGCTGCTTTCTGGCTTCTTTCCCATAGCTTGCTCAGCCTTCTTTCTTACCTATGCCAGGACTTCCTGCCCAGGGATGGTATCGTCTTCAGTGGGATGGGCCCTCCCTCATTAATCATTAATCAAGAGAGTTGTCTATAGACTCACCTATAGGCCAGTCTTACAGAGGCATTTTCTCACTTAAGATTCCCTATTCCCAGTTATGTCTAGGTTTGCTTCAGGTTGGCAAAAACCCACCAGAATAATGATCTTCTACTAGACCAGAATCTCTTTATGGCCGGACAGGAAAGCATTGGGGAAGAACAGGGTTAGAGAAGATCATTCTAGTTGGGCAGACTCTGGGGGGGGGGAATGTTTTTGTTCCTATGACTCACCTTAGCCAAGAGGAATCCTAGCGGCTATGACTCACTTTGGAAGGAAAATGAGGGAGAAGGGAACAGGAGGGAGAGTAGTTTAGGAAGGCTTTGGTTCTGAGCCTGACGTCAAGGCCTTCCAATGCCTTTTAGTTTAAAGTGCTTTTACAGTGAAGCTCCACACTTCAAGTGATGTTTTCTGAGCTGCAGCATTCCAGACCCCAAGCTGCTTTCTTGGCTCTCGCTCTCTGAAGCAATACCTATGACTTTCACAGTTCCTCCTGAAGACTCACTTGGCGATTTCCTAAATGATATCTACATATGCTTATATATGGTGTATGTATATGTGACGGATACATGTGTGTGTGTGTGTACATGTACATGTGTGTTTGCAGGTGCACACATGTGCTAGAGGATAGAGGAAGAGGTCAACAGCAGGTGTCTCCCTCTGTTTCTCTCCACCTTTTTCTTTGAGACAGAATCTCTCACAGAACCCAGAGCTCACCCACTCGTACAGAGTGGCAGGCCAGAGAACTCTAGGAATCCACCAGTCTCTGCGCCATAGTTTTTTACAGAGATGTTAGGGATCTGAACTCGGATCCTCACACTTGCACACCAAGCTCTTCAGCAGCTAAGCCATCCCCTCCAATCCCCTTATTCATTTATATAATTTTTCACAACAGTCTCTGTTGTCTGTTGAACATTTTCCCTGCTCCAGCCTAGCTCCTCCTGACCCTCCCCTTTCTCACCCTTCCAGTTCTGTTTGTCTCCTTTGTTCCCCAGCACAGATTCACCTCTTTCATCTGACACATGCATTATTTTATGTGACTATATAAATCTCCCTGGCCATCAGAGAAATGCAAACCAGAACTTCACTGAGATTCTATCTTACTCCTTTTTTATTTTTTCAAAGTCATATGAAGACACTGCATACAGGTTCCAGGGACTAGTATTTGGTATCTTGAGAGTCATTCATCTTCCTACCACACCAGCTAAAGAGGAACAGAGACATAAATACAAACACACACATCCACATCCACCAAGCCCTGGACCCCATCGCCCTCTCCCCTAGGGCTTTAGTTAGAAGTCACAGAGGAATTTCAGAATGCGAGAGAGTCAGACATGGATGAGACATAGGAGGGAGGGTTGTTTAAATGACTCTGTCACCCCAGCGTATAATCAGGAGGGTGATGGGAGCTGCCTTAGGGCATTGATGCTCAATTCCATTGAGAATTAGTGGCATATAATGATGCTGGCTTCCCTTCTACCTGTAGTCAACACTGCTGGGACTGGAGAGGAAAAGCAGGGTATAAAGCCATTGCTCCAAGGCAGCTCGGGTGCCTGAGAGCATGTCCACAGTTGGCTGCTCCAGCAGCCTTTCTGCTAAGGGTGGCAGGAATTCCATTACTTGCTCTCCCACACTTGGCATGTTAATTGAAACAGCAAAGATAACATCATCAATCCAGAAGGGTCATGAGTCCTTTTTGCCCTCTTGGCAAGTTAATGTGGCCTAATATTTGTTTAAAGTCCACCTATTCTTTTAAATGAATGTATTAAGACACTCTCTCCAGCAGAGTTTTGATAAGTGCCCTACATCCCTTGCTCCTTTAAGCAATAAAGTAGATAAATTTTTCTTTCCTTTTCTGCCTTCTGAGCAGCCTGTTTTTCCAAAGGAAGACTGGCCTTATAAATGAGAAGCAGATTTTGTCCCACAAAAGATCTGAGGCATGGGTACTGGTCTCAGTTCTCTGGAGGGTATGCTCTTAGCTGCTGAACCATCTCTCCAGCCTGATTAAAAAATAGCTTTTGTCTATATTGTACTTTTATTATTGCAAATAATGAAGTGGGTCTAAATTGAAGCCCCCCCAACCAAAACTCACTCTGCAAATCTGAATAGAAGCGAGGTGATCAAAATGACTCCATTTCAAGACCAGTGGTTTCCAAAGCAAGCCACACATTTAAATGACTGAGGAGATTTGTAAAAGTATGAATGCTGAACCCCAGCTACAGAGATTCAGATTTAGCTGATCTGGAGCAGATCCAGAGTGCAGTATTTTTTAAAAACACATTTCCAGACAATTCTAATGGGCAGCTGGAATTGGAAAGCACCTGACTATTGTAACAAATTGCCACACAGCACATCATTCATAAATGTCTCTTAAAAACACAATGCCGCTGAGCAATAGGCACTTTGGCGCCACTGTGTTCGCTTGTTCTCTCTAATTTTTTTTTGAAGTATCATGGCCAGAAAGAAGTATGTACACATTGCATTCTCTACACTACTGCTGCTGATAGCAAAAGAGTTTGCAATTTCAATATCTATCAACAGGAGGGATAGAGGCATTGAGCATATTCCTGCAATGACCTGTTCCACGATAGCTAAAATAAATGAACCAGATATACAACAATCTAAGCAAGTGTCACATGATTCCCTGATGAGTGAAAAGGGTCCATTTCAGTCCGAACATTCTAGTGTGATACTATTTATGCTGGAAATGTTAAAAGGGAAAGCTACGAATGATGAGGGATGGTGGAAGACAGGTGCAGACACAGATGTGAGCAGAAATGAAAACACTCTCTAATAAACCCCATGGCAGACAAACCCCCTAGTCAGAGCAGAATCCAGGGGAAACTTCAGAGGTTCAAATTTACTTCTCAGAAAATGACATTGTGCTCTCTGCTCCTCCCTGTTCTAGAGACAGCCGCTTCTGTTCATGCAGTGCCAGCCTCGTTCCAGAGACATGATGGTGAAGGTCGGAGTGAACGGATTTGGCCGTATTGGACGCCTGGTTACCAGNGAAATGGGAGGATGGGAGGAGGTGGAAATTTTTAATAAATTAAAAAAAAGAAAATCTGGGTAAATGATCAGGAACTACAAATGCAAGCATAAACAGACTACCAAAGATGGAAGTCCAGCTCAAAGGCACAGAAAATATACTCAACAAAATCATATAAGAAAAGTTTTCCAACCTAAAGAAGGACATGCCTATGAAAATACAAGAAGGTTACAAAACATGAACTGGACCAAAAAAGAAAGACCCCTCACCACATAATAATCAGAACACTAGACATACAGAATAAAGAAAGACTATTAAGAGCTTCAAAGAAAAGGCCAAGTAACATATAAATCAGACCTATCAGAATTACACCTGACTTCTCAATAGAAACAATGAAAACCAGAAGGTCCTGGTCAGGAGTTATACAGACACTAAGAGATCACGGATGCCAGTCCAGACTACTATATCCAGCAAAGATTTCAATCAACATTGAGAAAACAAGATATTCCATGATAAAACAAGATTTAATCAATATGTATCCACAAATGCAGCCCTACAGAATGTACTAGAAGAAAAACTCCAATCCTACACCCACAAAAACACAGGTAATAGATAATACCACACCAACAAATGCCAAAGAGAAACATACACCCACACCACCACCAAAATAACAAAAACAAAATAACAGGAACTAGCAATCACAGGTCATTAATATCTCTTAATATCAATGGACTCGATTTGCATATAAAAAGACACAGTCTAACAGATTAGATATGAAAACAAAATTCAGTTTTCTGCTGCATACAAGAAACACACCTCAATTACAAAGACAGACATTACCTCACAGTAAAGAGTTGGGAAAAGATTTTCCAATCCAATGGACCTAAGAAACAAGCTGGTGTAGCTACCCTAATATCTAACAAAATAGACTTAAAACTAAAATTAGTCAAAATAGATGAAGAAGCTCATTTCATATTCATCACAGAAGAAATCCATCAAGATGAAGTCTCAGTTCTAAACATTTATGGCCCAAATACCATACCAAATGGCACCCTCATTTGCAAAAGAAACATTACTAAAGCTTAAATCACATATCAAGTATCACACACTAATAATGGGAGACTTCAATACCCTATTCTCACCACTGGACAGATGTGCCAGACAGAAATAACAGAGAAATAAAGGATCTAACAGATGTTATGACTCAAATGAGCTTAACAAACATATATAGAACATTTTACTCAAACACAAAAGAATATACCTTCTTCTCAGCACCTGGATTTTTCTCCAAAATCGATCACATACTCAGTAACAAGGCAAATCTCAATAGATACACAACAATTGGAATAACCCCTGTATCTTCTCAGACCACCATGCTTAAAGTTAGAATCAACAACAACACTAATTGCAGAAAGCCCACAAACTCATGAAAACTAAGCAATGCTCAACTGAATCACCACTGTGTAAGAGGAGACTGCACATTCATTTCCTGGCCATCAAGACCCAAATAATCACACAAAACTATATTAATTATAACACTGTTTAGCTGATGGTTCAGGCATATTCCTAGCTAGTTCTTATACCCTAAACTAACTCATTTCTATTAATTTGTGTATCGCCACAAAGCTGTGGCCTATTGGTAAGTTTCTGTTGTCTTTCTTCTTTGGCAGATATATGGCATCTACTTGACTCTGCTTCTGTCTATATATTTCTGTTCAGATTTCCCACTGGGCTTTACTCTGCTAAGCCATTGGCAGAAACAGCTTTATTTATTAGCCAATAAACACAACACATATTCCAAAGGACATCCCATATCACCACTGGGTCAAGGAAGAAATAAAGAAATAAAGACTTCCTAAAATTCAATGAAAATGATTGCATAACATACCCAAACTTATGAGACACAGTGAAAAGTTCCTAACACTAAATGCCTACAGAAAGAAGCTGGAAAAATCCCACACTTATGAGTTAACAGAACACCTGAAAGCCCTAGAACAAAAAGAAGCAAACTCATGACAGGAAATACTCAAACTGAGAGCTGAAATCAACAAAATAGAAACAACACAAACAATACAGAGAAACAATGAGACAAAGAGTTGGTTCTTCTAGAAAAATCAACAAAATAGACAAACCTTTATCCAAACTAACCAAAAGGCAGAGAGAGAATATCTAAATTAACAAAATCAGAAATAAAAAGGGGGACTTGGAGGAAATCCAGAGAATCATCAGGTCATACTTCAAAAACCTGTATTCCACAAAATTGGAAAACTTAAAGGAAATGGAAAATTTTCTGGATAAATATCACATACCAAAATTAAATCAAGACCAGATAAACAAAGTAAACAGACCTATAATCGCTAAGGAAATAGAAACAGTCATCAAAAGTCTCCCCATCAATTAAAGCCCAGGACCAAATGGTTGCAGCACAGAATTCTACCAGAATTTCAAAGAAGAACTAATACCAATACTCCTTAAATTGTTCCAAACAATAGAAACAGAAGGAACATTGACAAGCCCTTTTTACGAGGCTACAGTTACCCTGATACCCAAACCACACAAAGACAAAACTAAGAAAAAGAATTACAGACCAATCTCCCTCATAAACATTGATGAAAAAATACTCCATAAAATACTGGCAAACCGAATCCAAGAACACATAAGAAAAATCATCCACATGACAAAGTAGGCTTCATCCCAGAGATGCAGGATGGTTCAACATATGAAAATCTGTCACCATATGAACAAACTGAAAAAAAAAAACATGATCATATCATTAGATGCTGAAAAAGCCTTCAATAAAATTCAATACCCCTTCATGATAAAGGTCTTGGAAAGAGCAGGGATACAAGGAACATACCTAAACATAATAAAGGCAATGTACAGCAAACCAAGAGCCAACATCAAATTAAATGGAGAGAAACTCAAATCAGGAACAAGACAAGGCTGTCCACTCTCTCCACATCTATCAATATAGTACTTGAAGTTCTAGCTAGAAAAATAAGTTGAGAGAGGGAGAGAGAGGGAGGGAGGGAGGGAGAGAGAGAGAGAGAGAGAGAGAGAGAGAGAGACCAAGAGATACAAACAGGAAAAAGAAGAAGTCAAACTTTCACTATTTGTAAACACTTTTACTATTTGTAAACACTTTTAGGAATGTAGCAGGATACAAGATTAACTCAAAAAAACAAAACAAAAACAAAAAACAGTAGCCCTCCTACATACAGATAAAAAACAGACTGAAAAAGAAATCAGAGAAACATCACCCTTTACAATGGACACAAATAACATAAAGTACTTTGGGGTAACTCTAACCAAACAAGTGAATGACCTGTAATAACAAGAACTTTAAATCTTTGAAGACAGAAATCAAAGAAGACATTATAAAATGGAAAGCTCTCCCATGTTCTTGGAAAGGTAGGATTAACATAGAAAAAAATGGCAATCTTACCTAAAGCAATCTACAGATTCAATGTAATACCCAACAAAATCCCAGCAAAATTCTTCACAGACCTTGAAAGAATAATATTCAACTTCATATGGAAAAACAAAAAACCAGGATAGTCAAAACAATCCTGTATAATAAAGGAACTTCTGGAGGCATCACAATCCCTGACTTCAAACTCTATATAGAGCTACAGTAATGAAAACAGCTTGGTACTGGAATAAAAACAGACAGGAGGACTAATGGAATTGAATCGAAGACCTGGATATCAACCATACACCTATGAACACCTGATTTTTGACAAAAAGCTAAAATAATAAAATGGAAAAAAAAAGCATCTTCAACAAAAGATGCTGGCATAACTGGATGTCAACATGTAGAAGAATGCAAATGGATCCATATCTATTGCCCTGTACAAAATTCAAATGGATCAAAGACCTCAACATAAAACCAACCACACTGAACATCATAGAAGATAAAGTGAGAAGTAGCCTAGAATGGATAGGCATAGGAGGATACTTCCTAAATATAACACTAGTAGCATAGACAGTGAGAGAAAAAAAATTAATAAGTAGGACCTCCTGAAACTGAGAAGCTTCTGTAAACCAAAGGACATGGTCAACAAAATGGCAGCGTACAGAAAAGATCTTCACCAACCCCACATAGGACAGAGGACTGATCTCAAAAATAAGCAAAGAGCTCAAGAAACTGGACATCAAAACAACAAATAATCCAATAAAAAATGGGGTACAGACCTAAACAGAAAATTCTCAATAGAGGAATCTCAAATGGCTGAAAAACACTTAAGGAAATGCTCAACATCCTTAGCCATGAGAAAAATGCAAATCAAAACAACCCTGATAAACCATTTTACACCTGTCAGAATGGTCAAGATCAAAAACACTGATGACAACTTATGCTGGATTTAGGGGAACACTCCCCCATTGCTGGTAGGAGTGCAAACTTTAATGGGAAGCTTGCCATCAATGGGAAGGCCATCACTGTCTTCCAGGAGCGAGATCCTGCCAACATCAAATGGGGTGATGCCGGTGCAGAGTATGTTGTGGAGTCTACTGGTGTCTTCACCACCATGGAGAAAGATGGGGCCCACTTGAAGGGTGGGCCAAAGGGTCATCATCTCCGCACCTTCTGCGGATGCCCCCATATTTGTGATGGGTGTGAACCATGACAAGTATGATAATTCCCTCAAGATTGTCAGCAATGCTTCCTGCACCACCAACTGTTTAGCCCCCTTGGCCAAGGTCATCCATGACAACTCTGGCGTTGTGGAAGGACTCCATGCCATAAGAGCCACCCAGAAGACTGTGGATGGGCCCCAGGGAAGCAGTAGCGTGATGGCTGTGGGGCTGCCCAAAACATCATCCCTGCATCCACTGGTGCTGCCAAGGCTGTGGGCAAAGTCATCCCAGAGCTGAATGGGAAGCTCACAGGCATGGCCTTCCATGTTCCTACCCCCAATGTGTCCATCGTGGATCTGACATGCCGCCTGGAGAAAGCTGCCAAGTATGACGACATCAAGAAGGTGGTGAAGCAGGCATCTGAGGGCCAACTAAAGGGCATCCTGGGCTACACTGAGAACCAGATTGTCTCCTGCGACTTTAACAGTGACTCCCCTCTTCCATCTTTGATGCTGGGGCTGGCATTGCTCTCAATGACAACTTTGTAAAGCTCATTTCCTGGTACGACAATGAATTTGGCTACAACAACAGAGTGGTGGATCTCAGTGCCTACATGGCCTCCAAGGAGTAAGAAGCCCACCCAACCAACCATCCCAGCAAGGACACAGCAAGAGAGAGGCCCTCGGTTGCTGAGCAGTCCCTGTCCTAACTCAACCTTTGACACTGAGCATCTTCCTCACAGTTTCCATCCCAGACCCCCAGAATAGCAGGAGGGGCTTAGGGAGCCCTACTCTCTTGAATACCATCAATAAAGTTCATTGCACCCCTCAAAAAAAAAGAAAAAGAAAAGAAAATGACATTGCAAGGCTGGCAAGATGGCTCCACTTAGGTTAAATATAACACCACTGAGACTGCAGACTGGAGTTTAACTCTAGAGAAGGACAAACTTGAGCGTCAAGAGTTGTGTGTTCTCTAATTTCCACAGGTGCTGTGTGGTGTGCCCGCTCCCATACCTAATCCACACAGAAAAAGAAAGAAATGAGATTTGTAAACTGCAGACAAATTGATAAGTCAGCAGACTCTAGAACTCAGAAACAAGAAGAAAATAAATCTCAGGGAGTTTTAAGAAAGTAACTAATAAAGATAAAATCAGACACTAAAAATGGGAGTTTTAAAAAGCAGAACTGGTTGAGAATCTAGTTCTTTGAATGCATGCAAACTGAAAATATGGATATGAAGATAGACCTAGAAAAATACGGGGATCTAACTAGAAAATCCAAGACGGTCAACTGAAAACTCATAGACAGTGACAACAGAAGTCAGCATGATACAACCTTAATATGTCAAAGGGAATAGATTCCCTTCACGGTAGCACTAATCAATGAGAAACACAGAACAGCAATCATGTTAGCAGCAATGAAATTTTTAAATACCTAAGAGTAACTAACAAAAATGTGTAAGAGTTTTCCAAGGAAAACTACCATTTGCTTAGGAAGAGTGAACAAATTGGTCTAAACTCTGCATATGGATTCAAATTTGTCAACTGTCCGGTCCTCTCCTATAAATCTGTCGGTGTTTAATACAAATTTTTATGGAATTTTAAAAGCTGATCCTAAATTTCATCTGGGAAAACAAATGCAGAAGACAATCTATTTTTAAGAGCCCTACCAGACACTTAACCCTACGAGAAACTGTACAAAGGAAAATTACTGCAGAAATGATCATTCTAGAGGATGAATTAGCATCTGGAATCCAATATTTGACAAAGATGGCATTTAAAACAAGTAGAGAGAGATGTTGTGCCCAGCAAGGAACTCATTTCCTAGACACTTCTGATGGTTAGTGTTGCGTGTCAACTTGACAAAAGCTCGACTTAGGCTCTGGGTATAAAATGGGCATGATACTGATGTGGGAAGAGCCATCTTAGCTGTGGGTGAGACCACACCTGGGCGGGGGATTCTGAACTGCATAAGATGGGAGACATGAGCTGAGCACTAGTATGCATTCATTGCCCTCTTCCCTGGACAGCAGAGGCAATGTGGCCAGCTGCTCCCAGCTCCTGCAGCCTTGACATCCCTAAGATGATGGATTACATCTTGAACTGTGGGCAAAAACAAACCCTTTCTCCCTCAAGTTGCATTGGTCAGAATATGTTAGCATAGCAACAGGAAAAGAAACAGGATCTGTGCATTTGTTTAAAACTTGGGGAACTGATTATCTACTTAAGGAAAATATACATTGTCCTTTTTATGTCACAGGTAGAAATGAATTATGGGCTAAGATCCAAGACTTTAAGAAGTATCAAATTAAAAAAAATAATAATTGCAGTAGAATAGTTGCTTGCTTTTTAATTGGCAAGAGGTGGTTTTCCTAAGCATAAAATCCAAGCACCATGAAGGTCAAAAAGTTTATCTACATGCAATTTAAAATGTGTGTGCTGAAAAGGCAAATAAATTGTAAATTTTGCAGTAGTTATAAAACATATAAATCAGCAACTTTACTTACATCTATAAAACACATCCTAATGAGTGAACAACTCACAGAAGGAAAGAAGCCCAGCTCAGCCAAGAAACTCCAAGAATTATAACTGGTCTTGTAAGTAGTCAAGAAAGTATACATGCACACACCACATACACAGAAGGGAGGAAGGGAGGGAGGAGTAGAGGGAAGGGAGGTAAAGAGAGGGAGAGAGGGAGGGAGGGAGGGAGGGAGGGACTGAATGGATGTTCTGACTCCTGTAGAACAGAAAGCAGTGAGCGTTCAGTACCAGCTTTATCCTCATACAGGTCTCCCTTTCTCCAAGGGCAAAAGCAAATGTTCCAACTCAGAGTGGCTGCCTATGGCAACCCTGGCTTGCCTTATCAGATGACCATGAGAGGAAGCACCTATCCCATTGGTCCTCAGACTTCCCAGAACAGTAGAATAACTCCCTGTTCCAGAATTCCCTGCATCTGGTAAAAATGGTTCTTGCTGGTTTTACCTAAAAATTCATGACTTGATAGATCTGAATTGGGGCAAGACTTTCTAACAAGTTCCTGAGGACAATGATGGCAGGCACAACCGTCTGGACTAAGACAGAATACCCACCAACACCTGTGTGCACTTGTACACCTCTGTACGTGGAGACTAAGACAGCATACCTACCAACACCCATGTGCGCTTGTACACCTCTGTACGTGGAGACTAAGACAGTATACCCACCAACACCCATGTGCTTGTACACCTCTGTATGTGGAGACTAAGACAGTATACCCACCAACACCCGTGCGCTTGTACACCTCTGTATGTGGAGACTGCTTTCTTGTTTCCTGACCACTCAGACCCGAATAATAACACAGAAGCTATAGTAATTACAACACTGTTTGGACAATAGCTTATGCATATTTCTAGCTAACTCTTACATCTTAAATTAACCCATTTCTATTACTCTGTGAATTACCATGAGGCTGCAGCCTATTGGTAAGGTTTTGACTGGCAGCTGGCATCCTTCCCCTTCGGCAGCTACATGGTGTCTCTTCAACTCCACCAACACTCTCTCTCTGTCTCTCTCTGTCTCTGTCTCTCTGTCTCTCTCTGTCTCTCTCTCTCTCTGTCTCTGTCTCTCTCTCTCTCTTTCTCTGTCTCTCTCTCTCTCTCTCCATCTCTGGATTTTCTACCTGGCTTTACCCTGTTAAGCCATTAGTGGAAATATCTTTTTTATTAACCAAAGGCAATAAAACATTTTAAAGCATACAGAAGGGAATCCCACATCATGAAAACTTATGACAGCATAAACCGGGAGCCAGGGAGGGAAGAAAGCCAACCTGAAACAGGTAAGGATCATGACAAAGAGACAGAGGCAAACTCTGAATCTTTAACCTGTTGCTCACTACAGGTGAATTTCCAACAGCTTTACATTAAAATGCCAGATCAGGCCACAAGGCTGAAGTGAGTATAAACCAGGAGCCTTGTATGTCTATGGCTTGTGGGTTGACGTGGACAAATGCCAAACAAAAGCCAGTGGGGAGGGGGAATTGATACCAAAAGATCTTAAATAAGCCCTCAAGCTTTCTTTATTCTTAGCAGACTTTGGAAAATCAATTTCGGAGGCCCCACAGCTGAGCTGTACAATCTAAGCTTTCTACTAGCTTGTAACAACTCCCCTGATGTGTGAGCTCTGACAACAGGTGCCTGAGTTATTGTGCAAAAACTTGAAAATGGCTGTTGCTACCAATAAAGATTCACTCTTAAGCCCACAGCTACCTGACAGAAGGCTAGTTGAATAAAAGGCTTCTTTCTAGAAGAATGAAAATAGATCCATATCTATCCCCATGCACAAAACTCGTCCAAATGGATTAAAGACCTCAATATAAATCCGACCACACTGAACCTAATAGAAGAGAAAGTGGGAAGGAGTCTTCAATGCATGGGCACAGGAGACCACTTCCTAAATATAACCCCAGTAGCAGATACTGAGAGCAACAATAAATAAATGGGACGCTTCTGTAAAGCCAAGGACACAGTCATTAAGACAAAAAAAGCAACCTACTGAATGGGAAAAGATCTTCATCAACCCCACATCAGACAAAGGACTGATCTCCAAAATATATAAAGAACTAAAGAAATTAGACATCAAAATTCTAACTAATCCAATTAAAAATTGGGGTACAGTACTAAACCTGGAAACAACCTAGATGCCCCTCAATGGAAGAATGGATAAAGAAAGTGTGGCACATCTACACATTAGAGTTCTACTCAGCATTAAAAAACAATGACATCTTGAATTTTGCATGCAAATGTATAGAATTAGAAAACACTATCCTGAGTGAGGTAACACAGATCCCCAAAAAGATGAATATGGTATGTACTCACTCATAAGTGGATACTAGCTATAAACAATTTTGAGCCTATAGTTCATGATCCTAGAGAAGCTAAGTAATAAGGTGAATCAAAAAATTATATAGATCCACCTGGAAATTAGAAACAGACAAGATCACCTGAAAAAAATGGGAGCATTGAGGGGAAGAGAGGGTGGAAGGGGAAGAAGAGGGGAGAAGGGGAGGGTTGAGGAGAACTTGAGGAATGGGATGGCTAATATGGAGGAAGGACAGAGATGAGAGCAAGGAAAGAGATGTTTTGATTGAAGGTGCCATTATAGGATTAGCAGAAACTTGGTTCTAGAGAAATTCCCAGGAATCTACAAGGATGACCCCACCTAAGACTCTAAGCAATAGAGGAGAGGGACCCTGATCTTGACTTGCCCTGTAGACAGACTGATGAATATCTTAAATATCACCATAGAACCTTCACCCAGCAACTGATGGAAACAGAGGCAGAGACCCACATCAGAGCACTGGACTGAGCTCCTGAGGTCCAGTTGAAGAGTGGGAGGAGTGAGAATATGAGCAAAGAGGTCAAGACCA
>LOEQ01000799.1:513707-538602 GCA_001685075.1 Bramus lutescens | reverse complement strand
CTATCTATCTATCTATCTATCTATCTATATCTATCTATCTATCATCTATCTATCCATCTCTATTTAACTCTTCCCTCTATAATTCTCTTACTTTTATACCCTTTCTGATACCCATTAAATAAACTCTATACCCGAGTTCTCTCTGCATGGCATATCTGTCTGTCTCTCACCCACCGCAGTCTCCCACCTGCCATGGGACCTGCCAGGGTAGCACCGGGAATCTTGCAGACAGAATGCGTCCTCGCCCCAGTGAGTCTGTAAAGCAACCCCCTCTTTCCTCCCTTCTTGATCAGAACATTAGTTATCAATAGGAACTGGGAAAGAGAGCAAGCACTTTTGAATGTCACTCCCCATCCTTGTTTCAGCGAAGACCAGGGGCCTGGAACAATCCCAACATGAAGGGGAACCCAGCAACATTGGTTTTGCTTTTGTTTGTTTTGTTTCTTTTAATACAGGTACTCATGCATTTCAGTCTAGCCTCAAACTCAAGGTGTTGCTGAGAAACACCTAACCCTCCCCGCTACCACCTCACTCTCTTGAGCTGTATTTGACACATGAAGCCCTTCCAGTTATATTTGCTGAGTGAGTGTACATTGAGTGGAGGATGCAGGCATATTCTAACCACCGTTTGGTTAAAGGGAGCCTCAGGATGAGCCAGGCCATGGCTGAAGACCTGACTATTCTGTAGAGGGAGAAGATGAAGGAGAGAAAGTCCAGTGACTCACAAGGCCTGGAGAGAGCATCTCTCTTAAACTAGAGGATGTCAGTGGGCAAGCCAGGCACAAACTACCCCAAGGCCAGGCTCTGGGTCTCAGGGCAGCTTGGAGGCCCTTGCTAAGGTCCAAGTCACCCTGCCCACATTGCTAGACAAAGCTGAGGTTGCACAGAATTGCTGACAGCCTGTTAATAACTAGGAGCAGCCGATATTAACACCCGATTAGTTAAAGTTCACCCCATGAACACTGATGTAGGAAATTGGAACGATGTTAGCCTCATCACACACCCCCACCTTTCCCTGCTTTTTTATTCAAAACACACACATACACACATTCAGAAGTGTTTTAATGGCTGTTGAAGGAAATTATTGCCGCAGCAATCAGGGCTCTCTGTGGGAACCGCCTTCAATAGTCCGTGGCCTCCCTCCTAAGGCAGGAGGGACATTTGGATATTAAAATGCCACCCGGCTACATCTGCCAGACAGGCAGCCACTAGTCATCTCTTAAGGCAGCAGGGGACAGACCCCAAGTTCTCTGCCTCACTGATACCTTCCTTAGACAGGCGGAGGCCAGATGGCAGTACTCTGGCAAGGACAACAGGGGAAGAAAAAACGAGTAGGCAAAGAGAGCCTGGCACTTGGCCAGCACAGACAGACCCTCTGGCTCCTCCCCTGCCCCAGGTGAGAGCAAGCCTGCCCGCCTGGCTGCTGGCAGGTCTAATTTTCAGTCAAGTGGTGACTGGGAGGGAGTCTGTGGCCTTCTAGTTTGCAGTCACATTCGGAGTCTATAAATCCTTGGCTAGAGAAGAAACAAAGTGTTTGAAAATTGAGCGGCTGGGTGGGTAACACGATCTTGACCCTCTCTCGGGCTTTGCCATATCCCTAGTCTTCTGCCTCCTCTGGAGTTTGAATCCTGGGAGGGGAAGCACGAGGTGGGAGGTGAGGTGGGAGGAGAGTGAAGCCAGGATTATTTGTTTCCCAGCTCGCTCCCGGTAGGGACTTCAGCCGCATTCCTGTTGGATGACCTTCTTGGCCAAGTCTCAGGAGTGTGCCTTGGAATCTGCATTCTGGTCGCTGTTCCCTGTCTCCCCTCGAAGTCTGGCAGAAGTGGCAGCCGCTTCCTCTTCAACTACATCATCCCAGACTGGGTTTTGTGTTCTGAGTCCTCATTCCGCTACACCTTTGTAAAGGATCTCTTTATGTGTCTGTCTCCTCCAACCACCCCGCTTTCGGGTATTCCTCTTTTCCTGCGAGGCTGTGGCTGGTGTTAGGATCCAGGCATTATGCTGGACCTGGCCCCTGGCAGGATGCATTCAGGTAGCACCCCGGCCAGCCCAGGGTCCCATGGCTAAGTCACTAGTAGTCTGTACGCAGGTGCAAAAGGTCCCTTTAAGAGACAAGCTCTGCCCATTCCCACTCTCTTCCTGCTGTTTCTCTGAAGAGGCAAGCAGGTCTCTCTCTGCTTCTCTCTCTCTCTCTCTCTCTNCCTCCCTCCCTTTCCTTCGCCCTCTTCCTCCATCCCCTCTCTCCCCCACCCCTTCCCTTTATCTCAATAAAACTCTTCACTGGAGCTTTGCCTGCATGATGTATTTGTCTCTGGCAATCGTGAGGCCTCTGACTCTCGCCCGCCCCTGCCAAGGTCTCTCTCGCACAGAATCAACAACAGCCGGCACACAGGCACAGGCAGATCTTTCTGGACCTCCTCAAGGACCTCCAGAATACCTCAGGGCTGTGCTGGCATTCTTCTTTTCTGAGGTCAGTCAACAGGAATTTGTGGCTCTATGTATCAGACATATTTCCATCTCTCTCCTAAGTTTAGGCCTTGATTACTGCGCCGTGGGACCACTCTCTTGGGACTCCCTGGACCTTACCACAATACTCTCTCAGCTCTAGCTGTTTCATCAGCTAAAACTTGCCTACCACCCTGTATGTGTTATGTGTGTTGTGTTGTGTGTGTGTGTGTGTGTGTGTGTGTGTGTGGAGTGTATAGGCCAAAGGAGAACATTAGCTGCCCTGCACCATTGCTTTCGATGTTATCCCACAGGGTCTTCTCTGAACCTGAAGATGACCACTTTTTGTCTTGTTTTGTTTTCTGGACTGACTGGCCAGTGAACCTCAGGGAGCCTCCCGTTTCCTCCTCCTATGGCACCGGTACATACAGGCTCACACGGCCACACTTGACTTTATACAGCGATGCAGGGAATCCCAACTCAGATCTTCAAGTTTGTGCAACAAGAGCTCTTTTCCCACTGTCTTAGTCACCGCTCTTTTTGCTGTGAAGGGACATCTTGACCACTGCCTCCCTGATAAAAGGAAAACGTTTAGTTGGGACAAGCATATAGTTCCAGAGGTTTAGTCTGTTACCATGACAGCACACAGGCAGATGTGCTGCTGGAGACGTAGCTGAGAGTTCTACATCCAGGTCATCAGGCAGCAAAGAGAGAGGACACTGGGCCTGGGCTTGAGCATTTGAAACCCCAAAATGACACACATCCCCCAACGAGGCCACAACTACTCCAACAAGGCCACATCTCCTAATCTCTGTCAAGTAGTGCCACTCCCTGATGACCAGGCCTCCAAATATGCACCCCACTGAGCCAGCTTCCCAACCCTTTCCCATTCTTTTCATCGACATGTTCATACAAGGTGTCAACTGTACCCCAGAACACAGGTTTACATGGATCCAAGTCATCCTAAGACTGACCCTGTACCACATGCCTGGCCTCAGATGCCCTCTAGAACCATGTACCAAGAGACCACAACCCCTTCACTCTTGCATTCTCCATGCCTGCAAAACTGCTACCATAAAGATGCTGCGGCCGACTTCCTGGCCCCTTTGGACCACAGATGAAGTGGCCTCCGTTTGCCTTGAATCTGTACAATCCCTTGCCCAGGCACGTGTTTCTTTCCCCTTTAGATGTTTGCTATATAAGTGGTGATTACTAGGCATAAAATTTACATGGGTTATAGTGTAATGTATTTATGCTTATTCATTGGAGAACTCTCAGGTTTAGCCACTGGCAGAGCCTTCAGTCTTGCCCTGTGCTCCTAGGCAACTGTCTCTGAGTAGGGAATCCTTTCAGCTGCATTCTCTCTTCCAGGGCTCTCAAATTTGCATTTTGACAAGGTGCAGCCTTTGATGGGTGGCATCTTGCCCTAAAAGCACCCTTTCCTGTTGTTCCAAGCAGGATGGGACCTCTCCCTTTAAGAGCGGCCATATTTCTTTCATCCTTGCCTTGGCTGCAACTTTAGGCCTGCCCGTGCTCCTTTCCTCACCAAACTGCACACTTTACCACCTCCCTGCCCTGCTCGCTGCTCTTCGGCCCTGCAGACCAGGATGAGAGCAGCAGGTGTTAGCCATGGCACAGCCTGCATGCCATCCTGCCTCAAAATATCGTTACTTTTTTAATTCCAGCCTCAATCAAGTTCTCAAGGCATAGGCAGAATGCAGTGAGATTTGGGCCAGGATATAACCCAGGTCCCAGTAGATCTTGATTCACATCTGAAGCCCTTATTAGTGAAGCCCCCCGACTCCCCATGTTTCTCTCACCAGTTCTCTCTTCCAAGCTCTCACAAAATGGCCAAGTAAGGCATACGTACAAGACTTGAGGGTTTTGGTTGCACAAAGTCACAAACTGTTCCACATTCCTCCTGAAAACCAGATCCAAAAGCCTAAGAACTGTATTCCCAGACTTATTACAGCCACAACCCCACTCCTGCGTTAATTTTCTTATTAGTTACTTGTCTCGTTGTTGCAGAAATATACCTGTACCCCCCCCCACCAAGAAAGTCCTTAAGGAATTGTATCTTATGCACTGTTGCAAAAGGCAACTGAAGGAAGGGCTTGTTTTCGCTGCCAGTTGGCAGATACAGTCTATCATGGTGAGGAAATCATGGCAGCAGGATCTTGAAGCAGCTGGCCACATTGCATCCTCAGGGGGGAAGCAAAGGGAGGTGAATCCTGGTACTCAGCTCACCTTCTTTTCATCAGAGACCATAGCTGGTGATACAGTGCCTTCTGCTTTAGATCTTCCCGCTACAATTAACATAACCCAGAAAAATACCTCACAGAAAGACATGCCAGAGGTTTGTTTCTATGATGGTTCTAAATTCCATCAAGATGACAATCAAGAGCAGCCACCACACATACTGAAGAACTTTAGTAGCACATAGACTTGGGTACAAACCGTGAGAGCTGGATTTCCTCTGTACAGCATCATGGCAGGATATGTGACAGAGCTGCCAATGCCTTCCCCTGTAGGTCTCAATAAACACTTGTGGGCTCTCCTGTGAGGTCTCATTGATCCTCAAGGGGAGGAGAACCAACAGGGCTGAGTCACTTGGAGGGGACAGATAGGTGGAGAGAAGGCAAGCAGGAATTTGAAGGGCCTTCTGAGTTTGCAATCCTCCATCCCCAACTCATCCAAGTGCATTTTGAGTATGGAGGAAAGGGAGAAGGCATTATGACCTTAGGAGTATGTTCTCGCTTACTGAGAACCAAATGGCCTCCAGCGCCTCACAGAGAGAAAGTGGGTGATTGAGCTCCATGCTCTACATCTGAAGTGGGTGTCAAGAGGTAGGACTTCAGTGGTTGTAGCATTTATTTTCTTAAGAAACTAAAAAATACTTTAGTCAAAAAGGAGGATTTATTGGACCCCATAAACCCAAGTATTGAGGGATGAGGCTTTTAGGATTCAGCATCCCAAGTCTTACCCATGATCTCTGGGTTCCACTGTCCTCTATTTTGGCTTTATCTTTGGGCTCTTCATGGTGACAAACTGGCTGTGGATCACTCAGATTGTATCCTTCATGTCATGTCACTAGCCCATCCCCAAACTAGTTTCTGTGGACAGGAAAACAAAATACATTAAACACACTTTGAATTTCTTCTGACCCTTATATCATTTGGTTTTATATCAGTTCACCTGTCCTCTTGCTCACCTTGCCCCAAACACATGCATCTCCTTGTTCCTCAGACATTCTGGATGTGTTCAGCCTCAGGACCTTTGCGCTGGCTCTTCACATAGAACTCTGGGCAGCCCTCTTGCACATTTTCCTGAAGTCTTTATCAAATGTTACCTCTCCCAGGCACTGCACTTAAAATTAAACTCACAGGGATGGCTTCGTGGTTAAGAACACCAGCTGATCTTACAGAGGACCTGCGTTTAGTTCCCAGCATCCACAGGGCAATTCACAACTAACTGCCTGTAACTCTAGTTCCAGTGGCTCTGGTGCCCTCTTCTGGCCTTTACAAGCACTGCAAGCACAGTGTGTACTTACACACATGCAGATAAACACTCATACTTCAAACTGATGCTACCTTCTCTGTGTTTATTCACGCGATCCCTAACACTTTCTTATTTTTTTTAATTTTATCTAGAGCACATTTCACCACCATATGATAATCAGTTAGGCAATGAGACAATGCATTGGTCTTCCTATTCTCTCACGAGTGCAAAACAAATTCCACAAGACCAAAGCCTTCCCCATCCTGTTCACTGTCTAAAACCCAGATCCTAGAATAATGCCTGATACATAGCAGGTGCTCAGTACTTTGTTGGAAGAATGAGCAATGGGGTGACAGGCACAAGCTCTGGGAAGTGAGAAGGGATGGAGGTTAAGGCCAAGTGGTGCCCTGAGTCCTTGCAGCGAGGGGCAGCTATGGAAGGTATTTTGACCTCCAATGCAAACATCCAACTTCCTCCAACCCTTGCAACACAGGAGCTGACTACTCTGGCCACACCTCTAAGTCACAGCTGGGGCTTCCTAAAGCAGTTCTCTGGTCTGTGTAGCCCCTTTCTGCCTCCAACCCCAGCCCAAATGGGCCTGAAGCAAGACCGCACAGCTCCAAGTCATCTACTGCCCAGCAGAGCCCTGCTTGCACAGGGCTGTGTCAGTCTTCCCAGTCTATCCCAATCCACCTATCCACTCCCCTCCTCATTCACTCCTCTTTGTGTGTTTTTACATGACAATCAATAGAGGATGGACTTCAGGGCTATTATCAAAGCCAGGATTGCAACCTCTAACATTATAATCCATAGGGCTGAAAGGAGCATTAGTATATCCGGGATAAATTAATTCAGTGTATAAGTAAGCACTTTGAAGCTGGGCATATTGCTTGGCTTTTGAAGCTTAAGCCCTGTTTAGATTACTTGATTAAAGTGAGTCCAGAGCTTCAGCAATCGATATAGTTTTTGCTTAAGAGCAGTGTTGCTACAGAGGCAGATTTCATTGCCTCTATGGTGCCTTGTACTTTGGATAGCTCTGTAGAATATAATGTGATATTATAGGAGCCCAAAAGCAGAGGGAGGGAGGGNGGGAGGGAGGGAGGGAGGGAGGAGAGAAAAGGGGTAGTCATTCAAGACAACAACACCCTGGGAAAGCCTGAGATACAGGCTTGCAGGCCATGTGCATAAAGAACCCCTGAAAATTGGGGCAAATAAAGGTGGCAATGACTGCCAATACAGTCTTCATGTGGTAGGCACCTGAGGTTTTCTTGTCTCTCTCGAGGATGGATCCCTGGGTTGCAATGGAGGAAGACTGTTAGGTCCTGATGGTATGACATTTTTAGGATGACAGGCTGGCACTTCATCAAAGTCATTGTGATTAATGAGGAGGTTGACCTGCCGGGGCCCTAGAGGCAGGAGATGACAGCATCTCTAATATAAAGGACAGTCAGGTGAGTCATCTGCGGGGTACTGGAGAGGCATCCAGAATGACTAAGAAGAGAGGAAATAACCTGAACAGCATGGCTACTGTGTGCTGGCTGCTGCTGCCGGAACTCAATGTGTTTGATTTGAGAAACAGCCTCTTGTAGCCCAAGCTGCCCTCAAACTTGCTAGGTAGCCAAAGATGAACTTGGACTTCTGATCCTCCTGCCCATGCCTCCCAAATGCTGGGGTTACAAGCAAGCAGTGCTGACATCCCAAGGACATTTGGAGAAAAAAACACCTACAAGTGGGGAAGAGATATGGTCTCTTGTCACCTTCCACCACACAGGCTGTGTGTATTCCACCACATCCTACCCTCCCAGTTTGTGGCTGCTGACAGAGCCCAGGGGTTCCAGAGCCTCTATTCCCTGAGTTTCACATAAACTGTCTTTATGTTATGACAATGAAATAGCATCGTATGTCCATGAACAGACCCAGGAGAGTCTGCAGAGTCGCCACCCAGGGGAGCTGAGCAGATCACGGCCTCTGAGACAGAGGATACACATTCAATTCAGGGAAGGGTGTGTGTCAGAAAATGGAGCAGGATGCACGCTGGACACAGGGAGCAGGTAAAGAACTCAATGAATCTGTTCCTCTGCTTCTCAGGTAGGAGACAGGGAAACAAACCATCATTTCCCCCAAAACTTCACTTAGCTCATTCATTGCTTCAGGAATGCTCATTTTGGCCCCATGGAATATCTAAATCCCCTTTCAGGGTTTGGGAAACTCGCTACCTTTGTAAACAATGGTCCTGCTGCTTCTCTAAAAGTGGACACTGACACCTTTCCCAGCCTCCTTTGCAGCTAGAACATGGCTATGCGTCATACATAAGCTGTATTCGTCAGAGGCACCCAACTAGACTTTGAATCAAGACCCAAGGACATGAGTGAGCAGTACTGTAGGACCAATGAGATGGTCTGGGTGTTAGAGTCATTGTCCTGCAAACCTGAGGACCAGAGCCTAAGCCCCAGAGTCTACCTTAAAAGAAACAAACCAAAAAAACTAGATGTGCCGTCAGAGCTTAATCAAAGTGAGTTACACAAGGCCAAATAACTTGGAGACCAGGGCATGATTAGAAATCCAAGCGTGTTTATGTTTGTTTGTTTATGAGACAGGGTCTTAAAAAGCCGAGGCCCTGAACTTGTTAGGTACCCAAGGCTGTCTTTTTAACTTCTCATCATCCTGCCCCCTCCTGTCTAGTGCTCGAATTAGAGGTGTGCACCATCATGCCTGGTTATGCTGTGCTGGGGATCAGACCCGGGGCTTTGTGCATGCTGGGCAGGGACTCTACCAACTGAACCATAGCCCCAACTCCAGCCCCACCCCACCAGGTGTTATCTATATATTGAACCAGAGCTCCCATCCATCCCCGATGAATTGTGAGTCCCTAACCGACTCCTATGGTCTCTGCCCTGGGGACTTCCCAGAGCCCTTGGAATCCAGCCACACTAAAGACAGCTGCGCTGAAGACATCCCAGTGATGGGAGCTACAAAGTCCCTGTTTGCTCATTTGAGTCAGTGTCTGTCACTTGTCAAGATTTCCAGCTGGCAGGGAAGTATAACCACTAATATTTTCTCCTTTAGAAACTATTTTTGAACCTGTAGTTAGTGTGTGTACATGTGCCGTGGCACATTAGAGGTCAGAGGACAACCTACAAGAGCTGGTTCTCTCTTTCCACTGTATTTGTTTCTGGGTTCCCAACCTAGGTCACCAGTCTTGGTGGCCCCATTGTCTCTATTTCTCTCTTCCACTAGACAGCCATTTTCTGACTTACTGTGGTGTACAGAGGGACCATGTCAGGCCCTGGAGGGGCAATGATGAATGGGGTACAGTCCCAGCCTTCAGAACCTATTGCCCCATGAGCTGGGGCCAGACAGATGCCTCTGTTTCTGTCTGTTAGCCTAGGAAACCTACACTCAGAGAAACTGGATACTTGTCCAGGATTGTAGATTCACATAGCAAAGCCAAGGAAAGAGCTCCAGCAGAGGAACGTCTACGGAGACCATTACTTCCCCATTGGAGTCCATGGCTGATGGATGGGGGCAGAACTCAACCGCACATCTTCGGGGTTGCCTCTACCCTTTGGAATTCAATAGAGTCTGAGAGAATAAATGGGATCCAGAAAGGCTTTAAGGAGCTCACATGAATGATACAGCCAGAATGAGTTATTACAGGGTGAGTCAAAAAGGCTCACATCCCTAACCTTTAGAAATTGACTTCAGCGGAGGCAACCACTGTGTTCTTCCCAGAAAGCATCTTTCCCTAGGACTGTCAGCAGACCCAACTTTGTTCTGTTCTCATTTAGTATGTCTTATATTTCAAAGGTTTTGGTCTCTACATCCCCCAAGAACCAGGAACCAAGCGCCTCAGAACTTACAATGAGGGGACTAAATCTCTCACAGGATGGAAAGGTTGACAGGGGAGAAGAACATTCACTCTTGAGGTTAAGTCAAAGAGGCACAGAAATCCCCTACTCGGCCCTTTCTTATAGCTGCGGAGGAAACACCTATATCTGGTATGAGAACAAAGCTGGAGGGAGTTCCAGCACAAAGGCACACATCAAACCGCCCTCCCATTACCATGGTAACATCACCAGCTCTGCAAACCCTGGAGAAGGAAAGAAAGCTGCCTCCACCACCATGTTCTGCCTTACAAACTAAGTGGTAGCCTCCAGGAAAAAAAAAAGAAAAGAAAAGAAAAGGAAAGGAAACTGGAGCAAGAGTTGTCCAAGTCCCCAGGCTTCAGCTGTCCTGAAGCCCCCCTTGTTTCCTTAAGCATCACTTCTTTTTGCCAAATTCTCCTATTATCCCCTTGATGGAGGGTGTCCTTTCTACGTCCCCTAGAAGTCGGCTGCAGTTACTTTTTAACCTCGGCCCTCCCTAGACTGCCTGAACTAGATGGACCCTCTGCAGTCTAGTTCACACTCCCCTCCCATTATCAAGAGGGAAGCAGGGATGCCTGGCATGTCTCACGATTTGCCAAGATTCTGATTGCGTCTGTGATGACCTGTGCCCAGACCATAACTTCCTGGCCTCTGCTTTATTGTGATCTAAACATTCTAGAAGGTATCTGCCTCCCACAGTCACATTCCAGATGGAGTCTCATCGGAGGGAAGGAACATCTTTCCTCCTTCTAGTGTCCTTGAAGCAGGAAAGCTTGGAGGTATCTTAGCAACCAAGGAGTCTACTTGGCTCAGGCTATGCACTCACCTGTCTCCTAACAATGCATCTAGTATCCCAGGACCCTGTATTGAGCGGCAGATACACCCCACTCTAACAATGGGAAATGTCTCTTCTCCCTTAATGTATCCTCTGCCAGTCACCTCCAAAAGAAAGATCTGTCCCATTTAAGAGTTCCTGCCAGTGTCAGCCGGCTGTCTGTTGTGAAACACGGTTCCTGAGACAGTCATACTCATGAGGAAGGAAGGTTTGCTCTGGCTCACAGTTTTGGCAGCTTCAGCCCATGCTCACTTGGCCACACTGCTTTGGACCTGAGCTGGTAAGGAGTGGGCAGCGAAGGAAAGTGTCAGAGGAAGAAAGATGACACTCCCAACATCACACCTGGAACGTCCCTAATCAACAAGGTCACCCAGTCATCAGAACCATCCATCAAACAGGGGCATATGTTTTTGGTTATTTCTGTCCTGGCTGGTGAAACGCAGGAAATGGAGAGTCGGGATCAAGGAAAGGAATGTCCTGGGGGTGCTGTAAAAGGACCAATTTAGGGATCACTTGGTGGTGGTCTACCAACTTTAGGGACTTCACCTTCCGAGGGTGCTCTCTGCTTCAATGAACACCCTTCCTGCACCTTTATTTCTTTAGTTTCTAGGTGTTCCATTCTTTTTCAGTCTCTTGGGAAGAACCTGAACTCCTGGGCAGCTGTTCCTTGGCCTGTTCCCCACTCGTGGCTGCATAGCATTATGGGGGAGCGTGTGGGCAAGGAGGTTTAACAGCATCATTGTGGCACAGAAGCAAGAGAAAAAGGAGAAGAGGTCAGGGTCCCCTTTCAGCTGTACAGCCTCAGTTATCTGACTTCCCCCTCTTCACCTCCTTCTAAGGTTCCACACCTCCCCATAGTACCGCAGGATGGCAACCAAGCTTCCTGTATAAAGGTCCTTAGGAGACATGGAAGATTCCAACATAACACTCCCATTCTCCCGTTCCTCAGCCCAAAGCAAATGCCAGTCTGCTTTGTGCCATTGTGCGTTTACAGATTCTGTGCATATGCGTGAGATCATTCATGAAACCATGTTTGCCTGGCTTCTTTCTCTTAGCATGTTTTTTTAGGCTTATTCATATTATACCACGAATTATTTCATTTTCATGGCTGAATAATTGTCCTTTGCACATATATTTTACAATTTGATCTCTGTTCATTGGTGTTTCCATATTCTGGCTATTTTGAATTTGAACACACACACACACACACATCATGCAGCTTCATGCCATTGGGTTTTTTACTGCAATGAAGAGACACCATGACCACAGCAGCTCGTATAAAGAAACCATTGAACTGGGGTGGCTCACTTACAGTTTCAGAGGTTCAGTCTGTTATGATGGGGAGCCTGGCAGCAAGCAGGCAGACATGGTGCTGGAGCTGGAGTGCTACATTTTGCAGGCCACAGAAAGATGGTGTTCTGAGCACAGGAAACCTCAAAGCCTGCCCAACAAGGCTATACCTACCTCAACAAAGGCACATCTCCTGACAGTGCTACTCCCTATGAGATCATGGGATTCAATTACATTCAAACTACCACAATGACTTGACATATATAAATCTAGGAACCATTTATGAGAGAAAATGTAACTTATCTGAGGCTGGCTTACTTTGATCAATCTGATTACCTCCAGTTGCGTACATTTCCCTGAAAAGAACATAAGGCCAATCTTCTTTATGATTGGAAAAATTCTACTGGGTATATGCACAACATTCTCTTTATCCATTCTGCCGTTGGACATCCAGTTGCTTCTGTAACTCATCTGTTGTGTTTAGTGCGTCAATAAGCATTGATGTGTAAGTATCACTATGACGTGTTAAGTTGGACACCATTGACTGATTACCCAGGAATGGTGCAGCTGGGTCACATGGTAGATCTAGCCTTAGTTTTTGAGGAAATCCTGAGTTGATTGTCCCTGCTGACTGGACTAGCTGACATTGGCAGTAAAAACATTCTCTTTTGTGCATGTCCTCACTAGTATTTGTCATTTGCTTTCTTGATATGTTCTCCTCATTTAGTAGCCAAAGAAGCTGAGACCGGGGTGGGGGTGGGGGGATTTTTTAGATTTCTAACAATTATATTGATGGTAAGTGGAGAAGCTGAAGCTAGAGGGAACCCTCACATTAACAGTCTTCTCAAGAAGCAAGTATTGACAACACTTAGAGGTTAGAGGGGACAGAGTCCTAGGATTGAAGACTCCAACAGGAGGGACTTGGGACACTATGAGAGTACCTGGACTTGTTTTCTTCTTGGGCTCCAAGTCCCAACTCATATGTCTTTATGTGTCAAGGATTCCTGCCTTCTATTGAGTGCAAGTCTGTCCCCTGCCAAGGGAAACATATAGGCGGTGAACACTGCCAAAGTAGGCAAGCATCGAGTTAGCAGGCCTGAAGCCAACTCCCAGCAAGAACTCTGAATCTTTGACTCCTCTTATAGCACCTGCCTGCAGGGCAGATGAGGTAGTTTGAATGTAATTGGTAGGCACTATTAGGTGTGGCTTTGTTGGAGTAGGTTTGACCTTGTTGAATGAAGTGTGTCACGGTGGAGGTGGGCTTTGAGGTCTCCTTTGGTCAAGCTGCACTCAATGTGACACTCAAACCACTTCCTGTGGCCTATGGGTCAAGGTGTAAGAACTCTCTGCTGCTTCTCCAGCACTGTGACTGCCTGTATTCTGTCTTGCATCATGATGCTAAAGGACTAAACCTCTGAACTGTAAGCAAGCCACCCCAATTAAATGTTTTCCTTATAAGAGTTGCCATGATCTGGATCTAATCTACAAGGGAAATAGAAACAGACAAGATCTTCTGAGTAAATTGGGAGCATGGGGACCATGGGAGAGGGTTGAAGGGGAGGAGAGGGGAAAGGAGGGGAGCAGAGAAAAATGTAGAGCTCAATAAAATCAATAAAAAAAGAACCAAAGGAAAAAAAGAGTTGTCATGATCATGGCATCTCTTCAACAGCAAAAGAAACCCTAACTAAGACAGCGTGTGTCCCTGTGTCAAAGCCCATACTCCTAGGAATCCTTGATCTGCCTTCCACTCCAGTCTGTTACTAGGGAGGACAGCAAGCCTGCAGATATCAGCCCAATGGGCAGCCAGCTGGCTCCTCACAGCCCCAGGATCTTATGCAGCTGAACAGAGAAGACAAGGCAGAAGCGGAACACTTGCAAGAGTGGATTGAGCCAGCCTGACTCTCAGCACATTACCTCCCTCCTCAGAACGGTTACCTTTCTTTCCAACACAGTAGAAAGTGTTGTCTCTCTGTGGGGATAAGCCCCGTGGCCATCACTAAAGTAAGGCTCCTCTAGAACCTAAGAAAATCTTCAGTGAAAAGTAGTTTCGGATTCTTTAGGGGTACAGATCAACTCCTACTCACCTTTCATTTCTTAAAGTAAATATTCATCAAATTTAATTTGACTATCAAATTAGTTTTTATAGTATCTAAAGGACAACATTGAATCTGGAGAAAGTCAACATGAATGAATAAGCATGAGAAAGAGAAACATAAGATTAGGAATTAGGATGTTGTCAGTGGTAGGTCCAGGCACAGCAACTATGTGTATGCAATGGGTTTATTTCTGTTCCCATTCCCTTCATAGACATTAATAGTCAACTACTGGTTTTCTTCTGGAAGACATTACAAGTCAATTAAAGAAGTCTTTCCAACTGTCTAAAGTCAGTTCTGGACTTACAAAGTGTCCTCTACACGACGCCCTACCCCAGCGGAGCTGCCGTGTGAGCTAGGACCTAATGCCATTCTGAATTACTTGATGAGGAAACTGGTGTCCTCTGAGTCCTTTCAAATGATCGGTTGCAGGCTGCTCCCAGTATTCAGGTCTTCTGAGGGTTGAGCTTCAACTCTCCACCATGGTCTCCAAACTTGAGAGCCTTGTAGAGTGCAGACAGGGGTAGAGGGAGGGACGATAGCAGCTGCAAAGCTGTTGGTGCGGAGATCACCAGGATGACTTTGGTTTACTTTAAAAAAAAAAAACAAACACAACCCTCTAGATGTGTTCTATAACACCATATTGCAAACCTTGAACATACACAACCAAGTTTATTTTCAAGAGGAAAAAAAGGAAGCAAAAAAATTCACATCTGTTGTTTGGTTATAGTATGTTTTTCAAAGCAACGGCAGGTTTCTGCAGAAAATTCAAAGCCATCTGAAAGTACACAAAAGAAAATCAAAGCCTTCTGCAATTCTACCTCCCAAAGATAACCTATGTGAACATTTTGGAGTACAGGTTGCATATCCCTAGAAGGCAGGTGTGCATGAGTGTGTGTGCACACACACATATTTTACTAAAACCAGTGTATATGTATGTCTATACACACATGTGTGCTCCATCACATACATACATATCTTTATTTTTCAGTTTTTTAGGCTGTTCTCAACACTGCCAAATATGCAGCTATGAAAGGGGCTGTGGTAAGGAGAGGCAGCTTCATACGTGTGCCAGGAAAGCAGGCATGTGCTGCCATCTGGACCTTTGACGTTGTTGGAATTCCCTTGGTAGAGCCACTGAGCCAGAATTATGTCTTAACATATTACTGTTTCAGCCCACACACAACCATCACTTCATGTTCATGGCTCCAGGATCCCCTTGAATATTAAAATCCACACATGCTGAAGTATCTTACATAAAATAGCATAATATTTGCATAAAGCCTGCATGTACCCCCATGTGCTCTAAGTCATTTCTGCATTAAGATACCTAACACAATGCAAACACTATATGACTTCTAAACTGGGTAGTTTAGGTACCAGTGACAAGGACAAAGTCTGTACATGTTATCTCAAATATGTGTGACCTGATGGAGTCTGTGACTGTGGAGCCCAGTGATATTAAGGACTGACTGCATTGATGGCTGTACCAGCATAGCCACGGTTGTGTGTATGCTGTGGTAAGGGGATCCCATGCTCTTTCATTGGTTGGAAGAAGTATATGCTAGTTCAACATTGTGTGTTTGTATGGGAGTGTCGGGGGTACAGGTACACATTAGGTGGAGGTGAGGGGTTCACACCAGGTGTCTTTCTATCACACTAGGTGCCTTCTTATTCACACCAGGTGTCCAGTTCACACCAGGTCTCCTTGTATTCACACCAGGTGTCCTCCTCTTCACACCAGGTGTCCTCCTCAATTGGTCTTCAGCTTATTTTTTGAGACATGTTCTCTTTGAACCACGAGCTCATCAATTTGTCTAAGTGGCTGGCNTGGTGGGGAGGGGATCCCCTGCATCTGCCTCTCTAGAGCTGGGATTGTAGATAGGCAGAGCTGTGCCTGGCTTTTCTACCTGGGTTCTGGGATCTGAACTCAGGACTTTGTGCTTGCATGGCAAGCACATTACTGATAGGGTCATCCCCCTAAGCCCCATTACTACAACATTTTTAGATGTCTGCCCATGTGTATTCAAAATCAGAAATACATACTTCCGAGCCTGTAAGGGGATGGCCTCATTCCCTGCCTCTCCTGGTGCTGCAACAGTAGATCCAGTAAAAGGCTCCGCGGAGTATTCTCTTGACCACTTTCAGTAATGCAGACCAGTAAGATGAAGAATGAGTTGCTGGCCAGGGAGTTCCAAGGGGCTCCCCAAACCACTCAGGCTATTGCCATTACTTCTGGTTACTCACCAGAACTAGTTAAGAGACAATTTCTGAATATGCTGCACACTTTAGTAACAGGACATGGAGATCCAAAGCTGGGACTGAGCTGGAAGCGTTCTCTCTGCTGGCGAGCTTCATAGTGCCAGGAACAGCTATACAGGCAGCTGGGGAGAAATTCTATCAACCATTTGACTGAGCTGTGGACTGTGTGCTGTACTACTAACCTGCCAGGCAAGATACACCCACTGGTGCAACAGTGGCATGGTTGTCCAGGGTGGATAACAAATTGCTTTCTCCCTAGATCTGAGGTCTGCTCCACAGGAGAGAATCCATGCCTGGTATAGAAAACGGGTCAAAAGCACACGGCTAGGAAAGTCCAGGTCTAGGGAAGGATTCTTCTGATGTTTTAGTAATTGGATATGTAGTCTTAACTGCCTTCTAAGTAGTTCTGTTTATACTCATAGAGGAGTGTTCTCAGCCTTGGCCAGAGAAGACTGGTCAGAGTCCTGAGAATAAGTGACTGCTGAGTGCCCAGCCCTAAACAGGACATCTATAGCTGTTCCCTCCTAGACCCAAGCAATACTGCAGAAGAGGGGGTGGGAAGAATGTAAGAGCTGGAGGATGGGGGTGCGTGCTGCAAAGCATGGTAATCTAGATATAACCTGTGAAAGATCTACATATACATACACACACACATACACACACCACTCATACCACACACACAGAGTAGGGGTGAATAGGAAGGAGACTAGTTGGGACAAAGAGTAGGGACCAGGAGGAGGAAAAGAGAGTAATGGGGAGGGGTGGATGTGTTTTATACATGTGTGAACTGTTGGAAGTTAAAAAGGGGTTGGGGGAGGGCTGAGAAGAGAAGGCAGAGACTAAGCTGGCAGTGATCTGAGCTGCCTGGCATCTGCAGAGCAGGAAGCTGAAGACTTTGAACAAAGAGAGAGAAGAGAGTGTGCACACATTTCCTTTGCTTTAGCAATTCCAGTCAAGGAAATTGTTTTAGGGAAATAATGAGTGTACAGCAATGTGCATGCAGGAGCATTTACTAGGATAGCAAAGAATGAGGACTCATTTAAAGGACCAACAATGTCCTAGAGAACCATGCCCCCAATGAATTTATTAAACAGAAGCCAGATGTGGTGGCAAATGCCAGCACTCTAGAGGCTGAGGCAGGAAGATTCAGATTTCAAGTCCAGCTTGTTAAGGGCTCCATAATGAGACTTTGTCTCCAGAAACCTAGTAGCATGATGAATAGTGTTCATCATCAACTTGACAGACACTAAGATCACTGGAGAGTGCATGCGTGGGAGGGATTACTTTAATTGATATGAAAAGACCCATCTTAATTATAGGTGGGATATTCCCTAAACGGGGAACCTGGGACTGTATAAAATTGAGGAAGCAAGCTGTATAAATTAACACACATTCATTGCTCTCTGCTTCGTGTGTGCAGATCTAAGCATGCATGCATGCACACACACACACACACAGAGTAGGGTGAGTTGAATACACCACCACAATGGTAACCAGACAGCCTCCTTTTCCTGCTACCATGTTTTGATTGCCCGCTCTTACTTCTTCCCCACCATGATGGACTGTGTCCTTCTTGGACTGTAAGTCAAAATAAACGCAATCAAATTGCTTCTGTCAGAGTGTTTCCTCACTACGGTAAGATGATCACCTGAGATCATCTCAAGATCCACGCTGACTATACCTGGTAAAATAACACTATGCAGATTGCCAAGAGGTGTGGCCAGGACAAAGCTGTCATTACATGCTCATGAATGTGACTGGGTCGGAGCCTGTGGGGTGTATGTGTGTGGGGTGTGTGTGTGTGTGTGTGTGTGTGTGTGTGTCTGTGTGTGTGCGCGCATGTCTAAGGATGGAGGTACGGTTCTCAAATGAGCAACTTCTACATGAACAGCATGGTAAGATTCAGGGCGACTTTTTTTCTTTGGGCTCTTCTGTATTTACCATTTATTCATCAATGAATATGTATTACTTTGGTAATTTGAAATTTTAAAGGCGTCTTAAAAAGCACCAGCCCATTTGTCACCTGGCAGATGGGAAGCTGCTCACACACAGAGAAAAACAACTGCTTCAAAACTTCAAAAGCAAACTTCATATTGTTTTTTTTTAAGAAAAAAAGAACCAGATTTGAGTCTAAAAAGTGAGCTATAGGCAAGTTAATCAAGGTGTCTCTGAGATTTAAAAATTCTATGGTAAGCTGGACATAGTAGCATACACTTTTAATCCCAGCACTTAGGAGGTAGAAGCAGGCAGAACTTTGTGAGCTCGAGGCCACCCTTGTCTATATGATGAGTTACAGGCCAGTTGAAACTACTTCAAAAAGAAAAGAAAAATCAAACAACAAGAAACCTCTAGGTAGTATGAAATAAACCTCACTAAAATTCAACATATTGTTAAAATGAGTGGTGGGGTTTTTCTGTTTGTTTTTAAAGACAGGGTTGCATGTAGCCCAGGCTGGTCTCGAACTTTCTGTAGAGAGGACTTTGACCAGTTCCTGATTCTCCTGCCTCCATTTCCCAAGGGCTGGTATTACAGGTGTACACAACCACACCCAGCTAAAATAATAAGCCCTTCAGATGTCAGTGCACATCAAATAAGCAAACACCTTTGCTTTTCCGTCTTTCCCTGTCAACCGGCTCCTCTCTGGTCAGACAGGCCCCGTCTGCTGCTTTGAATCAGGCTGGCTTGTAGACAATTGTCTATAAAATTTGTAAAACTATCAAATAAAGTCTGATTAGCTGAAAACAATTAATTCAGATGTGGGGCACTTTCTTTTTAGGGGCAAAACCAAAGGAAAATAAAATATGAGGGACTTAAACCAATACAAAGCCAGGTGTGGTGACACACGGTAACCATAGCATCTGAGAGACTGAGGGAGAAATTCAAAACCAGCTCGGGCCTATCTCAAGAACAGAAATAAAGCAAAAATCCTTAATGTTAAACTTGTGTGTGTGCTTTGTCCCTCTTCTGCTTTCAGATTATCCTTAAAATCCAAGCAAAAGAATCCCTTAAATGCAAATGGAAATTAATATCACCTATAGTCCTATCACATTTGATTAGCTACAGTTTGTGCATACTTATGTGAGGGTACACGCCCCACCCCACAGCACACAGGGTTACCATTGTGGGGTCCACTCCTTCTCACATGGAAGCTGGTTACTGCAGAAATAACATGGAAAATGTGTTGGCAATTTGCAGTTTCTGGAGGTGGAAGCATTTTTCTCCTTTGGAATGGATTTCTTTTGTTTCGGGAGAAAGCTTTGGTCTCAAAACCACAAATGTAAAATGTGCAATGCTGATAGAAAATGGCTGTCATCACAAATACGACCTCAGCCTGGCCTGTCAGTGATGGTGTTATTGATGGGAAGTGGGCCGTTCTTTCCCTTGACTGTGCCTTTCACGAGTTGGAGAAGTTTTTATCTGAACACAGATTGGGTGGGACTGCTGCCCATCCTTCTGCTGGAACTGCATTGGAGAGCTGGGCTTTTGGTGTGTCCTCAGCCACAGAGGTCAGACACAAACCTAATGCTCTGATTCACTGAGGGGGTCTATCTCTGAGTTGGGAGATGTTTCCCTGAAATAAATATAATCTTCCTTTTCTCACTCATCCTGGGTAGGTGTGAGGGTCAGCTCTTGGACCAAGGAAGTTCCTCATGAGATCTAGAAGAGAGCTGGCCCAGTCTGACTCAAAGTAACTTCCATGGCTCCCAAGCACAGAACTTGGTGAGGGTGGCTTTGAACTCATGAGTTCCTGAAATATATAAAGCCCTCATTTGGGAAGGCAGTAAGTATGTTTGACTCTGGGTTCTTTCAAACATTTGTGCCTTCTCTGAGCTGGGATTCTGATAAGTTTAAGTCTATTATAGAGCCAGTGGTCTGGCAAAGAGTTGCTCCCAAGATTGACTGAGGTGACCCGTGGGGATTCTGATTCTGAGCTTTATTGCAGGCGGAGCAGCAGGCTGCTAGAAGAAGGGAAATTGCTTAGCATTGACTAGTGCTTCCCAGAATGACCATGGATGGTGTATTCGTTACTTTTCTCATTATGGTGACAAAATGCCTGACACCAAGCAACTTAAGGGAGGAAAGGGTGTTTCACTGAGGCAGAGAAGGGCTGGCGACAGGAGCTTGAGGTAGCTGCTTGCATTACATCTGCAGCACATCTGTAGTCAGGAAACAGAGAGCAATGCATCCTGGGTACTCAGTTAGCATTCCCCTTTCTCTTCAGTCTGGGACCAGACCCCACAGGATGGGGGTCACCAACTTTTAGAGTGAGTCTTAGCCCTTCAATAAACTATATCAGAAACTCTATCAATTTATTTTATGTGCATTGGTGTTTTGCCTGCACGTTTGACTGTGTGAGCATGTCAGATCCTCTGAAACTGGAGTTACAGACCACCAGGTAGGTGCCGGGAATTGAACCTGGGTCCTCTGGAAGAACAACCAGTGCTCTGAACTGCCGAGTCATCTCTCAAGCCCCTAAAAATTCTCTCAAACACATACCCAGAGGTCTGTCTCCAAGGTGATTCTAGATCCTGTCTATGTGACAATCAGTACAAATCATCGCAGACAGCACTAAAGAAACGGGTTTCCTGAGATCTGTGGGGTGAGAGGATCTGGAATCAATGTAATTTGGATACAAAAGAAAACAAACTCATTGGCGTTCCATCTGGGAAGTGGGTGGCATGTGCTAATAATACGCATATTCATATTTTAGAAAGGAGGAGATGGCATATGATACATTGTGTTTTGTAGCCCCATTGTTTTAGATAAGAATATATTGCAAAATTTTGTCTGTAGAATAAACACCCCTAACTTTGATTTCCTGCTACATTCTAACACATGTTCCCCAACTCAGATTAATCGAGAATACCCAGTTATGGTTGGAAGTGGTACCGTGATAAATATCCCCATTGCCAAATCTAACTAGACCGCATTTTACTCTGAAATCTTTAGGTTCACCCACTACCATGTAGTTAGACCTGAACTTTCTATGTCAACCAGGATGACAACATCCACTTGCTTCTGCCTTCCAAGAACTGGAATTAAAAGCGTACGCTACAACATCCGGCTAAGCACTTACAGTTTATGCAGAGAAGTTCAGTTCCTAGCGCCCATATTAGGTGACACATAGCCACCTGTAAGTCCAGCTCCAAGGGATCCAATGTCCTCTTCTGGCCTTTGCAGGCACTTGTGTGTGCACATGAGTGCACACACACACACAAACCACATATACACAAAACACATACACAGACAGCACATACACACACAACACATACACACACAAAACTTAAAAAAAAATCTAAAAAAAAGGAAAGGGAGGAAGAAGGAAAGAGAGGGAGAGGGGAAGAAAGAGAATGAAAGACAGAGAGAGAAGGAAGGAAGGAAGAAGGAAAGAAGAAAGAAAGAAGGAAGAAGGAAGGAAGGGAGGAAGAAAGAAAGAAAGAAAGAAAGAAAGAAAGAAAGAAAGAAAGAAAGAAAGAAAGAGAGAGAGAGGAGGGAGGGAGGAAGGGAGGGAGGAAGGAAGGAAGGAAGAAGGAAAGAAAGAAAGACGGACAGAAAGAAAGAAAGAAAGAAAGAAAGAAAGAAAGAAAGAAAGAAAGNNGAAAGAAAGAAAGAAAGAAAGAAAGAAAGAAAGAAAGAAAGAAAGAAACCATGCAAACATCATCAGGCAGTAATGCACACTTGCCTGAATGCTGGCAACCAAAGGGTTTATTTTCTGTATAGAATTCAAAACCAGAAATGAAATCTACAGAGCATTTCTGCTTTGTATTCGTCCCATGAGTCACTGGCAATCATTAAACACTGTTGGTGAGAAACACTCAAACACGTGTTTGTTGGCTGCAGGTTCTAACAGCTGTTGTGGCTGGGCTTTAAGTTTAGTGAACTTTTATTCCTTACTCCACATGGACACGAATTTGCCAACTCCCAGCTCTTTGGTTGCCTCGAGTACATGGCATGAGTGGAGCAGTCACTTAGATTCATTTCAAGTTCATGAGCGCATTCAAGTTTATAGGGGGCACAGTTTGCATCCCTGCTCACCACAGAACCACAGATGGTTGTATTTAAACAGAAAATTGAAACAAATAATGATTAGACATAAATAAGAATAGCATGGTGATCTCAACAATGAAAACGGAACATGCATGGCTTCACTCTGTGTGACCACTTGTAGTTTTTCTTTATTGCTAATTTTAAAACAACGTAGTGCAATCTGAGGGTGGGGGTGGGCAGCAGTTTCGTTTGAATGTTAACTGTTCTGCTCATGCCTGCTTTACTAAAGGACTTACCAGGTTCACATAAAATCTTTAAGGCTGATGTGTTCTTCTTTTAAACTTGTTGAGTGTTCAAAACCTAAAGAATCAGTCCAGGGACTAAAGCACTATTCAGCAATTAGTATGTACTATATAATTTCTGTGCCATTACTGTCATAAAATACTATTGCATTGGTGCTGTGGTCTGAAAGCTCGGGTTTCCCTAAAATTCAGGTGCTGGAATCCTGACTCCAAGGTGATGGAAGAAGGGAGGCAGCTGCTTTGGGAGAGAGTCAGGTCACAGGACATCAGGCATGCACTAGCATACAAACAAACACACACACACATTTCAAAGGTTTAAACTGGTTCTTAAAGTTCTTATATAATTTTAAAGATCATTAACAGAAAACTTTGAGTCTGCATTCACACTCTGACCATCGCCCTTCTGTTGTCTGTTTGTTCTTTGTGCTTTTCTTCAAGGTCTCATTGTGTAGCTCAGGCTGCCATAGAACTTACTATGTTGACCAAACTAGCCCAAGACTCAGAGATGTACCTGCTTCTGCCGCCTAAGTGCTGGGATGAAATGTGCACCCCACAATGCCCAGCTATGCCACTGTTGTTTGCTTTTGTCTGTTTGTTTCATTTCCTGATTATTTATGAGAATACTTTTATCACACCGAGGTGAGAGGGAAGTAAGAGGCAGGACTGACTGGTTGTATAATTTCAGAACCAACCCCAGCACAGGGACCCTTTTCAAACATAATGAAGTACTTTACAATGAGCGGCAGAAGCATGCATGCTACCAAGTGGTGACTCTTCTGAGAAAGGGCCTCCAGATAGGCAAGTCCCATTCCCACGAGGCTGGCCCTGACTCCACGCATGGCCCATTCTGGGAATGCCACTGTATCCTGATGGTTTCCCTTTCCTGATCATAGAGGCGCTATCCTATTGCCCCTGCTTCTACTGTAACACTCACAGGAGCACAGCTGCCCAGTGTGATGGCTCTGAACTCCTTCAGAATCTCCAGTGTCCCTCACAGGTCAGCCTCAAGTTCCCAGGCCGCACCACCATCAGGACAGCCACAGACCTCAGTTTGTTGAACAATCTTTCCAGATCTTTCTGAACAATGAGCATTTGAGCAGGCAGACAGTTACCATCCCACTCTCTGGTAATTCCGGTTGTTGGAGAGTTTCCTATCTGGGGCCTAATTTCATGTTGGATCTCTACTAGGCAACAAGCGGTGAAATTTCTTCTCTTGATTCCTTGCATACCATTGCAGGAAAAGTCCCCAAGATGACTCAGAGGCCACAAAATGCAACTATTGAGGTTAAGGTCGCAACAATGGGCACTGGAAAGCCATATCCAACTGCCTACCAGGCCCCATGTTAGATATTGTCAGAGCACCCACCCAGAGGGTCCACTTTAATTAAAAGGTTAGTTTCCAGGATGGCACTGTTGAGAGGTGGAACCTAGGGGTAGGCCCTTGTAAACACAACCTCCTGGGGCTCTTTGGCTGTTCTTGTGACAATGTTCATATAAAAACTGAGTTTGGTCCTAGACTTTCTACTTTTTTTTCTTTTTTCTTTTCTTTCTTTATTTTTTCTGAGACGAGATCTCACAGTGTGACCTTAGATGGCTAGAAACTCAGTAGCTCACTATATGGACTAGGCAGGCCCAAATTCGTAGAGATGCACCTGCCTCTTCTTCCTGAATGCTGGAACTAAAGGTGTGTGTTACCAGATGCAGTTTACACTAGAGTTTTAAAATCAGAGAGACACCTTGATTAATTTGCCTATAACTCACTTTTTAGACGCAAACTGGATTTTAAAAAAAAACAATATGAAGTTTACTTTTGAAGCTTCAAATCAATGCTTTTTCTCTGTGTTGGGGCAGCTTCCCATCTGTCAGGAGACAAGCGGGCTGGTGCCTCTTAGGACATTGTTCTGAGACGTGACCATTCTTTCCAATACCCGCTTAATTCTACCACTGCCACCCGCCTCTTGTCACGAGGGCCTCACCAGTGTAGAGCACCATGCCTTTGAAACCCTGGAACTGAGAACTACATAATTGTTTTCCCCTTTCAGAGTTATCTGCACCAGATAGCTCATTCTAGTGTGTGTGTCGGGGGAGCCGACCAATAATGCAATGTCCAGACATAAAGAATCAGTGGGCCTGTGGCGTTTGAGTCACTTGGAAGAGCCTAGCATGCATGCGGTTCTGGGTTCCATCCCTAACACCACATCCACCAGACATGACCATAATTCTAGGACTCTGGGGATGAAGGTAGGGGGATCAGAGGTTCAGAGTGACCCTCTGCTTGGGTATTTGGGGTCAGTCTAGGCTACATGGAGAGAGGGG
>LOEQ01000799.1:478841-491486 GCA_001685075.1 Bramus lutescens | reverse complement strand
GTATGTATGTATGTATGTATGTATGTATGTATGTATGTATGTATGATGTGTGCGGGCACAAGCGTGGAGGTCAAAGGGCAATTTTATGGACACCTCTCCCTCTCCCTGGGTTCTGGGGATCATGCTCGGCATGTCAGGCTTATCAAGCAAGTACATTTACCTGCTCAGCCAACCCAGCTCCAATCCTTATGTCTTACAATAGCCCGGGACTTAAGGACAACTTCAGCAGCTGAGGTCAGCAGAGTGTGGCCACTGGCTGAGCAAACACCAGGAGGGAGAAAACCAGGAGAGCGGGCAGGACGCAGGTCAGGGGCCCACCGGCTTACTGTCTAAGTTAGTGGGCCTGGTAAGGGGCGGTGCTCATTCACTGTGCTTTCTTCTCCCTTTTTATTTCCTTGTAGGCATGCTTTCTTCTTTTTCCTTTTAATGAAAAGTTTGAAAGCCGATGGAAAAGATGTCAGAAAGGAAGCCGTGAAAGATGGACATCGAGTCTGATAATTTAGTGTTTTAAGTGGATGCCCTCTTCTGAAGGAGAACCCATATGGATAGGGGGAGCAGAACAGAGGGGTGCTCTATGGTCCGGGATCCTGTGCTACGGAAGGGACGACCCGGAATATCACCCAGATCATTCTTCTACAAATAAACAAAACTTCAGAGAATCCCAAGACCCCTCCCAAAGTGGAGCACTAGTCTTACTAGTACTCAAACCTAGATGGCTCAGGAGGGGCAATGATGGCACATGCCTTTAATCCCGGCACTCGGGAGGCAGAGGAAGGCTCTGTGAGTTCCAACTCTGAGTTCGAGGCCAACCTGGTCTACAGAGAGCGTTATAGGGTAGCCGGGTCTACACAGACAAACAAAAAATCCCAAACTAGACAATTCAACTGGAACTTTAAACATCTCCCCCAAGTCCCGAGAAGGATGTGTCCTGTGCTGATACGGAACCAGTATAGACACTGCCAGAACTTTCTGGCGAAGTCAGGCATACTGGTGCGCCTTTGGGGCGTGAGAACTGGAATATAGCTGGAGCTCATCCTTATTTAATGAAATCAACTTTCTCTGAGATTTCAGCACGGGTTTATAATCCATAAATTACACACCAAACTCTGCAGGGAGTGACAAGCTCCTTCAATTATTAATAACTTGGCACAAAGTGGCTCATGTTGGTGTAGGCCAGCTGCACTGAGTTGGTGTCAGATGCCTCCTGCTGCAGGGGGTTGTCACTCCAGGACACCAAATGCTGAAAAGAAATTAGCCATCCTGAACTCGTTGGAAGGTGCGTTTCTAACTACCGTCTCCACCCCAAAACACAAACCTGAAATCATTCATTCCAGCTGACATTCAATACAGCTGAAATGCCTGCAGCTTCTCAGCCTTGGCTGAGTCTGTGAATCATGATCTTCACGGCGACCACAGATTAGCATCAGCAAAAGCCACTTGATCTCACCAGGCCCCTAGGAGTTTAAACCATAGGCCCAGCGAAGCCATGTGCTCTCAATCTCAAACCTGGAAGTTGTCCACTTTTCTCATCCACATAGGGGATACAGGAAGTGAGACCTTGCAGTCGTTCAAGGCAAAAATGATCAATGTTTGTAATTAAGAAGCCACGGTGCAGGCCGATGCTGACTGCTGCTCTCCTTCTGGTTATCATTTTGTTCCATCCTACTTACATGGCATAGGTTATCTCAATAGTTCTCAACCTGTGGGTCGTGACCCCTTTGGGGTCACCAAAGACCATCAGAAAACACTGATGTTTACATTATGAGTCATAACAGCAGCAAAATTATAGTTGTAAAGTAGCAATGAAAATAATTTTTATGGTGGGGGGTCACCATAACATTGGAAACTATATTAAGGTGTCACAGCATTACAAAGGTTGAGAACCATTCAGTTACCTGGTACCCATGGGTTCTCTAAGGAATGGACAGTTTTAAACTTACTGGCTGTCATTTGGAAGAGTTGCCTGCGCTAGGCACTGACCTGAGGACTCTGACTTCTGGCCAAGTGTGAAAAGCAGACAGGATTAACATAAAGATCATGGAAGCAGGGGACCGGAGACAGTGTAATGCCTCTCTACTAAAGAAACCACAAGCAGAGAGATAGGGCTGAGAGAGAGTCTTGCTCTAAACATCTCCTTGTCAAGCCTTTTGACCAGGTAGCAAGGGAGACACATTTAGAAGCAGCTTCCCTGACTACAATACAGACAACGTCAGATACGGTGCAGCAATGCATTTTACAGGCATTCTGAGTTCACTAGGAAATATGCGGAGGGCTGTACAAACTAGACAGCCTGAGTTTGATCCCCAGAACCAAAGCTGTCCTTTGAGCCCTAAATGGGCATCATACACAGGGTCATTCACCATCACACACATGCAGAAAAAAAACATACAACACAAGAGGCAATCTTAGGGACCCACAAGGATAGACACGTACACACCCATCCAACCTATCATTTTAAAACTAACTTGAAATGTGAGCAATGGGGGAATTAGGAAACCAGGGTTTCCCTGGAACAAATACCTACCCCAAGACTGGGGTAAGAGCCCAAACTGATGGAGGAGGAAAGAGAAGCAGGGATGGGAAACTGGTTTTGACACCTTCATGGGATTTTATGGTCGCTCCAAGGGAGTTACAATAGACTCAAGCCCACCATTCCCCTAGGCATCCAGAAGTTTGAAAAGGCAAATCTTCTTTGGAAGAATGCACTTTAAATCCAACCACAGAGAATTCCAACTAATTATCATGCACAGAACCTAGGTTCATAATTTTAAAAACCATTAAGCACAAGGGAAATACACTATTATAAGTGAGAGACAGCAGAGACAAAGCGACAGAACCCAAACTGCAGGGACTGCACATATGGAGACTGCAGAGATTAGTATTTAAAACAAACAAAGACGAGGCACAGGAGGTCAACGGCCCTGTAGCCCTGGCACTCAGGGGGCGAGGCCTGGTCTATACACAAGACCCTCTCTTATGGACTGGAAAATAATTATACAACATGCAGCAGAATATGGCTAAGGGGTGGGAATGCAGGTGAGAGGGCTGGACTGAACATCAAAACTGAATAGCATTGGTGCCGAGGAGACAGGAGTCATGAGAGCTTGTAAAGAGCCTATGTAGAAGCTGGGAGCTATGAAGTCTGTCTATAATCCCAGTGCTGGGGGGCAGAGTAGACATGGAAGGAAACTCCAACTTCCTAAACAGTATAGCTCAACCCACTAGCTCCAGGTTCCAAAATACCTGTGTGTGGTGGTACATGCCTACAATTCCAGCACTTATGTGGGTACAGAGAGGTCAGAGCTCAAGGTCATCTTTACCTACCTATATAGAGAGCTCAAAATCAAGCTTTGGTATGAGACTGTCTCAAACAAACACAAGAAAATTTCACATAAACTGAGCTGGACTTTCAGATGGGTAAGAAAGCACAAGATGTCACAAACAAATTATTGGCTGAAAATTTTCTAGATTAGCTGAAAGGTACTCATTTTTGGACTAAAAAAAGCCAATACATGCTTATCAGGATAAACAATGAAATTCACGCCTACCTATCACTATCATATAAAAAGGTAAGCCAAGAAACAAGCAATACAGGTCACAAAGAAACCCAAAGAAATTAACCAACCAACCAATACAACCTAACCAGTTAACCAAAATCACAAAGGATAGCGAGGCACAAACAACACAACCTAACCAATCAGTAAAAACCACAAAAGATCATAGTACTGTATCGTGGCAGTCCCAGCTCCTCAGAGGACGAGGCAGGACGATTGCTGGCTATCTCCGGACGCCAGAACTGGGCAAAGGTGAGATACAAAAGTAGAAGGAAAATGCCAACGGGTAGGAAGAAGCATCAGTTGACTGACCACAGCCAGTGAGGACAGCAGGAGCAGACAACACTCTCAAGGCGAAAGAGAAGACACCTGTCAGACAAGGCCTTCAGACTAGAAACAGACACAAGGTCAAGGCCCTACCCACAAACTACAGGAACTTCCTAAGAACATTATTTGGGAAGCATGAATGTGATCTAAAAGGGAAGGCCTGGTACACAGGAAGAAACGACTAGCAAAGGAGATACAAGCAAACGGTGACTGACTTGCACAATTAAGATCGATGGCTTAAGAACAAAAAAAGCAAAACAGAGGCCAAGCACTGGACTTTTTAATTCCCCATTTGGGAGGTGGCGAGAACTGAAGCGAAAACATTCCAAAGGCTTGGTATTGATCACAAGGTTAAAGATGTCAATCAAACATTTTAGGAGGTTCATGTCAAAAGTTTTAGGGCTCACAATGAATGAGGAATGTGACGCTTAACTTGGGAGGCAATAGAATGAGAAGAGGGAGAAGTCAACTTAAGTAATGCTCAAAAGGCAGAAGGGTCTGGAAGCTGGGGATAAGCCTGAGTTTGTGCAAAACTAGACAGATGTGAATCCAAAGATGCTAATAAATGTGGGCAAAACCCTCTTCAACTAGACAGGTACACATTAGGGCTAGGGATTGAAAAAAGTATGCTGCTTATACACTGTGAACCTAAAGCAAAAGGACAAAGGAAGGTCAAGACCACGGAAGTGCCCTGTCAGCTGCAGAAGCCAGCCAGAACGAAAGACAGGTTTCAAGGCAAATGCCATGACTACAGATGCAGTCCTAACCTACAAATGTTTGGTTCGCCAGGGAGATCAAACTGCTCTCAACAGGAATTCTTCCAAAAAGATCGCTCCAAAATACATCGCCTACAGTTAGAGTGCTTCAAGAAGGAAAAGCCAGACCCACAGTGTGATGGGTTTAACATGTCACTCCCAGTGTCAATCAGATTTCACACACACACACACACACACACACACACACACACACACACACACATGCATAAATAATGAAAATGGAAAAGGCACTTTTTTAAAGCACATGTGGAACACTTTAAAAATTGATTGTACTAAACTATCTATTATCTATCTATACGTGGCTATGTATAATGGGGGCATCCAGACTAGGCCTAAATATCTCAAATGCCAAAGAAGTTTCACGTTACTGTGCATCCAAGTTCACGGTGAATGCTGAAGTGGAGACTGAATATTAAGAAGCTTCTACTCCTTTTTTTGTTTCAAAAGTCACAGATGCCCTTCTAAGAATATGTACTGGTCAAAGAAGAAGCAATAATGAGAAAAAAAAAGCCAGGAAGGATGAAATAAGGCTGTGGTTTGAAGGAAATTAAAACATTAAACTTTGTAGGAAGAGGATTTTTTAAAAGGTATGCAGTCTATACGAAGACAAACAGCAGGGAAGAACAGAAGGTAAATAGCAAAAGCCAATGAAAGGGTCAGACAAAAGGCTCAGCTGCTAAGGGCACTGGCTGCTCCTGTGGAAGAACCAAGTTCTATCCCAGACCCCTCACAATGGCTCAACCACCTGTAAGTTCAGCTCCAGAGGATCAGATGCCCTCTTCTGAGATCTGGGCAACCACACTCACACGGTCCACATAGAGACACATACAGTCAATGAAAACAGGACTAATCAAATGAAACAGTGCTTTGCGAGAAGAAAATGACAAGTTTAACCAAACAAAAAGAGCAGACACAAATGAAATAGAAACAGAACGTAGCTATAAAAGATATTTTAAAAGATCGTAAATACTAAGAATACTTTATACCAAGAGATATGAACACTTAGGTGAAACAGATTCTCAGAGTCACCCAGTTAGGTCAATAGGAAACATCAAGCCCACTGACCCTACAATCACTACGCAGATTAAACTAACCATCCTGGAAGGGTGATGCCAGCACCACACTATCCTGCAAATGAGCTCCATCAACTAGCAGGCAATAAAGACACTAGATTTCATATAGGAAGGGATGTGAAAAGTGACTAATTAGAGTGCATACTCAATTAAATTTACAAGGCTAACATAACCTTGACACCACAACTAGATGAGGACCGCATTAGAAGGGCAGGCTGCATCAACTAAATGGCCAAATCCATATCTAAAATACCAGTTCACCAACTCCAGCAATAAAAACACAAAGCGTCAAGCGTAATAAGCATTGAGAAATGAATGTGTTGTTCAGAATTAGCAAATTTATTATGTAGCTCTCATCACAGTAAAGAAAAGTTTAGAAAAAAAATTTAGTGCATTTCAGGTGATGGAATCTTTTTTAAATGAAATCCCAAGATCAGTAATGATAAAATACAGGAAAGAAGGACTGGGAAGAATTTTGTAATTATGATAACATATACTTGATTTTCTTTTCTTTTTAAAAGAAGTTTCATTATGTAAAGCAGGCTGTCCGGGAACTCACAGAAAGCTGCCTGCCTCTGCCCACAGAGTGTTGGGGTTAAAGGCGTGCACCACCATGCCCAACTCTTCCTAGAAAAAAATTAATATCAAGGGCCGGTGAGATGACTATAAAAGGTCCAGACGCCTTTTGAAAAATGTGGGATAATCACACAATGTGGCATTATCCATCAGTATAAACGACACAGTTACAGGTACAGGAGGCAAACAGACCTCACTGAAGAAGACACATTGCTCCAGCTAGCAAAAAAACCTTCAAAAGTGTATAAAATTGAACAGTATGTTGTTTGTTACCAACACCCTTTGGATGCAAAAGGAGGGGATCGTGGTTACCTAACAGAGGACAAAGCAGTTTAAGCTGGGTGGTGGGTTCATAAACACTGTATTGTCAAACGTCTAATAACTGCCAAATGTTTCATATATTCTTGTATATGAATAAAAAAACTGCATAAAGATATTTTTTTGAAAAATACCTCCCAGAATGGAGAATGAAGAAGGAGGGGCTACAGAGACAGCTTAGTTATTAAGAGTAATAGCTGTTTTTCCTGCAGACCCAGGTCTAATTTCAGCACTAACAGGATGGCTTGCAACCATTTCTAATTCTAGTTCCAGGGGGATCTGACACCCTCTTCTGGCTGCTACAGGCACTGCACACATGTGGTGTACAGACATCCAATCAGACAAAACTCTTATACACAAAACATAAAAACTAAGAGAGAGAAGAGAGAGAGAGAGAGACAGATGAAGGATTTAAGGAAAGGCAGGCAAAAGAACCACTAACCAGAGAACTACATCTCACCAGGTTTCAAATTCTCCGGAAGAGGGTCAGAACTCTGAGTTCATAGTTCTTTCTTACATGCTTCATAGAATCCAGCCTAATTCTACCTGATCATCATCTGTGAAATAAAGTTCAAGACCCCTTTTAGCCCTGGGGTCCTATGGGTGTGGAGGCAAGGAGAAAGAGCGCAGGGGTGAGGGGTGTCCCTTCCTGGGGTTGACAGCTCCGGTAGCTCTGTCTTGGGGTGCTATCCAAGGGAAGTACAAGGAAAACATGACTCTCAGGCTCAAGGTCCTGAAGGGTCCCACAGTCAGGGGCCTACCCAGAACCTGCAGGAGCTGAGGATGTTCAGACACAGGAAGGGACAAGGGAGCCAAAACCAGGACTTTCAAAAGCATTTGGCCAGTGCCAAGGAGTGGAAAACGAGGAGCTCCACAGAGCGGAACCACTTTCACTGGTCCAGGCAGTGCAGAAGCAAAGACTCTTGCAGGGATGTGAGGCCTGGGAGGGACTTGGGCGGTCTTTCTGATGGAGTTCTTTGGATCCTTTCTCCACCTCACCCTTTACTATCATCGCCTGTCCTCCTGCCTCAAAGCATAAAAAATTTAATACTACATTCTTAAGCCACCTTCGAAGGCCACAGTGTCAGGGACAAAAGACAACAGCTGCTCGGTCTTAAAGAACCCAGCACAACGTGGGAAGAGATCAGTGGCACATTTCCCTCTACTTCTGTCTCCAGGACATACCCCCGTCAATGCTGCACTCTCAGCGGCCCTTCTCCGCATGACGAGGAGCAGAGAGAGGACAAGGGGGTTTCTCCTAGTGGTCTGGCCTTAAGAACTGGTACTGTGAGCCGCAGCAATGGCTTGCCTCCTGTTCCATAGGATATGTTAGCAAGTGAGGTCCTTAGAGACCCAAACAAAATAAAGCAGCTGCACGCGGTGATTACGGGGCTCTTCCCCGCAGTTTTGGCACATGCCGAGGGCTGGGCTTACAGCCGGGGGGGCCTCACTCTAAGTTTGGCCTGCAGGAAAGGTGGCAGTGGTTCAGCCTAACCCCAAGGTTCAAGGCCCGAGAAAGTACGGGGAAGGCAGAAAGTGCAAGGGCACAAGCCCTCCATGTCATTTGTAACTATCTACATGGAGCATCCTTAGGTGCAGGGCTCACAGCGTGCTAAGCCTACTAATCCACGCGGCAGGCACAGGTTTCTGTGCGCGATGCCCACGTGCCATGGTCAGAACTACTGACTCACAGAGCAAGGACCCAGGGGACTGTCTCCTGAGCATAGTTTCTGGGCACTATCCCCCTAACAAGGACTCACCTCATACCCACTCTCTCGATCCTCAGTGAAAACTGGGGCATTTAGTTCTTCTCCGTTGGAGTGGACATATGGGGAATCAAAACCAGCCCTGAGGGGCCAGTGAGCTGGCTTAGCTGGGAAAGCACACGCTGCTAAGCCTGACAAACTGAGTTCAATCACGTGGTGGGGAAGAAAACCGACTCCTGCATGGTTCTCTGACCTTTATGCTCCTCAACCCCAGATATGTAACATATATGTGTGTGTGTATGTATGTATGTATGTATGTATGTATGTATGTATGTATGTATGTATGTATGTCTGTCCTGGGAATTGAATATGTATGTATGTCCTGGGAATTGAGTATGTATGTATGCATGTATGTATGTATGAATGTATATATGTATATATGTCCTGGGAATTGAGAGATGGTTCAGGGGCTAGGAGCACTGGCCATTCTGTCAGAGGACCACAGCTCAGTTCCTAGTACCAATAAGGTGGTTCACAGCTGTTCTTAAATCCAATTCCAGGACATGACACCCTCTTCAGCCTCCAGTAGGCAACACATGCTGCTAAAACACAGACACATAAAGTAAAAACTAAAAAATTCTTTAAAAAGAAAAAAGAACCTTGGAGTTAAAATTAAGATGTTTCAGATCCTAGACTTGTAACCTCCCTACCTGGGAGGCAGCACACAGCACCACTAGCAGAGATGAACTCTGGCCCACCCTCTCCCTCTTCTCCCAGGTCTGTGATCACGTGTTCCATTTGATGGAGTTTCTTCCTCATGGTAGAGTCATATTAGGCATTGAACCTAGGGCCTCATGCCTTCAGGCAGGCACGCTTCCACTGACATACATTTCCAGTTCCATCCATTCAATGGAACCTTCAGAGGATTTCCCCTGGGAATGCAGGAGCAGAAGCAAGCAACACGCACTTAGCCACGAGCAACAGTTGTAAGGATGATGCATCCTGAGCACTTCACGCCCCGGCAAATTTAAAGATAAGCAGGTTTCCAATGTCTGAGGATGGGCCAATCTTGGAGGTTATTGAGTAGAAAGTCAACATGGTGGAGTCAATTACACTATTGACAGATGCTCTTATGAGGAGATTTCGCATCATAATTATATGCAAAGGAACCCAGCAAATACAAGCTGTGTAATGATCGGCTAATAAAAGTAACACTTCATCCATGTCAATAACAGTTTCAGACTCAAGACAAACAAACATGGCCTTTGCCACTCAGCAGAGAGGGAAACGAGATTCCCGAAAGACAAATATTTTCACTTAAGTTGGGAGGCGATTAGAAGAACACAGGAAACCTGTCACACAGAGGAGAGGCGGATACCAGCCAGCACTGCTGCTCAGTGACTCTCCCGGGCAAACCCTGGCACACCTGCAGGACCCGCAGGCACACACTGTCCTGTGGACTGGCAGGTAGCATTCAGGGTTCCATTCTTCACTGGACTGTTTTTCTCTCTCAAGTACGGCTGAATTCAGGTTCGAGGGGCAGGTGGCCAAACTTAAAATGTGCGATGAATAGGGTGAGCAGAACAGGATTTCCCTCCCAGTCACATTGTACTGGGTCTCAGGCAATGCAGAATCTGCAAATGCCTTTGCAGCTGTAAGCTCACTCTTCTGACGGGCTTGTTTGTGGTCACCCTATACTGAGGGAAGACAACACAAGCAAATGTCCCCAGGCTTACAGAGCACCCCCTCCAGACAAATAAGTAGAAACCTCTTTTGGAAAACAGAGGTTGGGCAGGTAGGGGACAGTATATGGAAAATACTGCTAATGCAACCCCCTCCATCCATGCATGCGTGCGTGCGTGCATTCGTGTGTGGGGGGAGGTGTGCAGCCGAGCTGCAGATCTTTAGCAAGCAAGCAGCTTGCTCTGCCCTGTGTAGACCCTGACTGGTCGTCTGAAAAAGACTTAATCCCACCCTTGGCAAGCAAGTCACCTAGAAGAGAAAAGGGGACCCAGAGGAACACTAACAAGCACGGCCACATACCAAAAAGACCACAGTGCAAGCTCACTTTTAGAAAGGTGTTCTGCAGGAATCCTATGAACACTGAGGGAATCTACAGAAGACAGACATCCCAAGGGAAAGATGCACAAGGCATGGACAATTCTCCCTGGGGTGGTCAGTGCTAGCTGTCAACCTGACAGAACCCAGAAGACCCGGGAGACAGGCCTTTGGCACGCCTATGTGGGCCATCTAGATGAGCAGAGTGGGAAAGACCCATCCACAGTGGGCAGCGCCCTTCTTTGGGCAGAGGGCGCTGGGCTGTGTGGATGGAGAAAGTGAGCTGAACACAGCTTGCATTCCTCCCTCCCTGCATCCTAACTGTTAAGTGACCTGCTGTTTTGAGCTCCTGCTCTTTGACTTCCCCACCATGATTGACAATACCCCTGAACCACCAGCCTTTCTCCTTTTACACAATTTGTCAGAGTATTTTATTATGGCAATGGGGGGAAAACCCATCAATGAACATATTTGCTTCAAGAAGAAAGGCAGGGTGGGGGATGCCAGGGTGATGTGGAGAGAGTTGTGGAAAGTTTCTGGTAGCCCAAGAGTCACCTTTTAGGGAACTAGTAAGGCAGTGATTGATAGAGGGGCAAGAGAAATAGGAGCCTGTCACATTGTATGTGAAGACTCTAAGTCAGAGGTGGACCCTACTCAGGGGCTGGTGATGGGGGGAGGGAGGAGGAAGAGGAGGGGAAAGAGGAGGAAGAGGAGGAGGAAGAGGAGGAGGAGGAAGAGGAGGAGGAGGAGGGGGAAGAGGAGGAGGAGGAGGAGGAGGGGGAAGAAACTACCCAAAAAAGCACCCATTTAGTCTCCTCTGGCATGAGTCTCAGTAACAGGGAAATGATACCCTTGCTACCCATAGACCCCTTACCAAATCACATTTCACATACCCCTCCATGGACATGGAGTTTCACAGATGAGGGATCTGAGGCAGGTTCAGATAATGAGACAGCATCCCAGGGTCACAAGCAGGGGAGTGACAGAAGTAGCTCTAAAACCCAATCAACAAGTGCTCACTCTTGCCTTCTGGCTTCTTTTGCCTGCTACTTTAAGAAAAGCCTAGCTTATATCCCACCTCACTGGAAAGGGGCTGGGATAACCTGAGGGTACACAGAGATGACACATGGACTGGGTGTGTGCCTCATTCCTTTGATGCTGTGGAACATTCAAGCTAGGCCCTCTCCACCTTATGAGGGCCCCCGGAAATTGAGGGATGTTTTCCCCACTTAGCAGGCAGGCTCCACCCAGCAAGCTCTTCCCTTACCTTATTGCTGCAGTCATCCCAATGGGAGTGATCGGCAGTGGGCGGACGCCAGGAAACAGCCCTCGGCTCAGAACCCTTGCTCCATTTTGTATCACTCCCGGAGAAACTAGGAAAGCAAAAGAAAGAGACATCACAGGTGAATTCAACTGGGAAGGAATTAGCAATTTTGAGATAGAGAAAAGGTGGGGGAACAGAACATGTATACACACACACACACACACACACGAAGGGGTACAGAGAACAAGACAGAAAGATAATGTGCAAACAAAGTCATCAATAGTTTACAAATTATTGATGCTTTTGTTAAAAAAGAATCAATCAAACATTAGTTTAAAAAAGGGAGGGCCTTTGGGTTGGGAAAGAAGACTCAGTGGTTAAGAGTCCTTGCACTGTGAGCAAGGAGACGGCAGCATGAATTCCTAGCAACCAATGAGAGCTGGGCATGCCTCTAACCCCAGCACTGGAGAGCTGAGAACACGCTGGGTGCCAGCCTAACCCAAACTGAACTTCTGATCAGGCAAGAGACCCTTTCTCAAGGCTGTAAGGTGGACAGCGACAGACAAAGATACCCGATGGCCCGTTCTGGCTTCTACAGGAGGGTGCACAGACACACCTGCCCAAATATTCACCTGTGCAACATACACACACACACACACACCAGAACAAAACGAAATTTCCTATACCCCTTAGTAAAATCTCTCATCTTTAGTCTTCTCCTAAGAACATTTAATGTCACAGAGATGGCGGGGGACTGCAGATGGCACAACAATCACATCACCTCATATTGCTCACGTTTGCTAAGGTCAAAGGTCAAGAATATCTTTGCATTTGTCCTTCACTCAAAACAAGCAAAACACAGGCAAACAAAATGCAGCTAAAAATCACAGTGAAATCCTTTCCTGAGGGGCTTAGCCCCTCTACATTCCATGCTCACACAGGGGTGAGGCTGCCTGGAGGGGCGGGCTAGCCTCAAGTCCTTGCTTCTGCACT
>LOEQ01000799.1:450246-460815 GCA_001685075.1 Bramus lutescens | reverse complement strand
ACACACACACACACACACACACAAAAACCCTCCCCAAACCAAAATAAAATACTAGACTACCTATCCAGAAGTAAGTAATGCTCTTTCTCAACAAAAATAAGGCCCCTGACATGAAAGTCCAGGCCACTCGGCATGGTAAGGAGGCTACCAGGGAAGGCAGGCTGAGTCACGACTCACTCAGATTTTATTTTCCTCTGCAACAGGAGTCAAATGTAAACCTAGCCTGCAGGAAGTGCTAACCAAGGGTCAAAGCTGAGAATCAAACAGCAGGCTGAGCCAAGCAGGCCCAAGGTCAGGCCTGTCTGGTTAGGGCTGGGAGGGAAGATGATGGGGGAGGGGGACAAATCTTGGCGCCCTTCTGACTCCTGAAGGCAATTAACTATATTTCAAAGAAGGAGGTGCCCTTATGTTTAACTCTGTAGGCATAACTGGACATAATTAGACGTCATAATTATGGCTCTCTTTCTAAAATGTGATCATAGTATCCACATTGACCTCTGGTGGCAGCCTGGCCTCCAGGCTGGGAAGTACAAACATTGAGGATCCAGCCTCTAGTCAATGGCCTTACCACCATGGACAGCCAAGGCCCCCCAGAAACTTCTAAAGTCAGGCATCTACACTTAGTCTCTGGGGAGCAAACGTGGGATCTGTTTGGGGTTTCCTAATTATCCCTTTGCACTGAGAAATATTTTACTTTAAACAGACACAGACTAAGCCAGAGCCTTGTCGCCTTTCAGGCCACGTGGGAAGGGCCAAACAGCCATTCAAATTAATATGCCAGTAATTACTGTGCATCTACTGTCTAATTACCCATGAAATGACCAAGTTGAAAAGATCAATTTCTGATCAGCTTTTCGCTTGCGTGTTTTGTAAAAGTTGCCATGGAGGCTCTAGGTCACTTAAAAATGCCCTATCAGCCCCCAACCAGCCATAGATCTAAACTTAGCCCAAATCATGCTACTGAACAAAACACTCCACAGAAAGCCAAACGGGGTTTTCAGATGGACAGAGAGCTCTCAGCTCTGGGCACAGAAAGAAGGGATACTCTGAAACCATGTTACGGATGAAAAGGAAGAGAGGGGCCCAGGTAAAGTGAGAGAGCAGCCCACAGGACCCACCCTGAATGGTGAAGACTGACTCTCCATCCCAGCCATCCATGCCTAGGAAAAGAAGACCCGAGCGCTCTCTTTTTAACACAAGGGTCCCAATAACACGATACCTCCCAGGGATATCTGGAAAATGCTTTAGACTTCTCCTAGTACCCCACAAGTCCAAGTAAGATGGCAGGAAATCCAAAAGACCATTCCAGAGTATCTCTTTTAGCTCACAAATCCAACACATTTTATTGTCAGAGTGTGACTTAGTAGTGAATGTTAATTTCTCTCCTGTTTCCAGGATCCCACCTGGGTCCCCCACCCCTTTCCTTTTCAGGGATATCTGGACCTTTACTTTTTACTGTGGTCCCTTACACAATCCAGATAAAGTCAACTTCTTTCCAACAGTACTTTAAATCTTCAGCTAGCTGCTTGGAAAATTAAAAAAAAAAATTGAGGTATCACAAGATTCACTAGCCTCTTCCCGGCTTAAAATAGAAACGGGAAGCTCTCAAGTTGGGTAACAACAGTAGCAGAGGGCTTTCCAGACAAGTCCCATCAACACCCAAACCCAGTCCAGAGGCGATTCCCACTTGGAGGCATGAACTTGGAACAAATGGTCCCAAGAAATACAGGTTTTACCCATACACTTCTCTCTGAATAGAACTTCGCGGGAGTGAATGATGGTTTTCTGTATTTGTGAACGCTTTATTCAGTGAAGAGAAATAAAACCACTACTCAGAGGTGTCCCAAACTAGAGTTTAAATAGAGGAATAATTGCCTCATTGCTTCTATAGGCATGTCACCAGTGAGATATACTACCCCAGCACGGTTTTCTTTTGGTTCAGTAGGAGAAAGCAAAGGGACTGGGTGTACTGCACCACAACAAAGGCTTTTAATGGAGACCAGTACATTTGCATCTCAAAGCCTGCTCCCCACATGGCTACCAATGCCAACTGCACAGATCAAATGCCAGGGGTACAACCATCGAAGTGCGTAAGGAGGACCCTAATTTAGAGGGGCAAATTCTCAAATGTACATTAATTATTGGAAATTTCTCATGTTATTTAATGGCCAATAAATTTAATGCCACACATGGCAAGGATTCTCTGACTACGGGCTCCTGTGTTATGGTCCCTGGGCTTGGGCTCCACAGATTGCCCAACAGACAGCCACTCTCACAACTTCACATCCTTTTAGAGGAAGGTTTTGTTGCCATCGTTGTCATGGGCCCCCAACCCTCAGGCTTTGCTTACTGCTCAGTAAAGGAGCATCCACTATCCACTATATGGATCCCAAGCATTATAGTGACAGACAGTCACAGATTAAACACCGTCCTTTTCCATTTCAATTAAGAGTTCGGAACTGAACTGCAGACTCCATTAGCTTCCTGAGTGGTACCTGGTGAAAGAAAGTGTTAAAAAACTGGAACCCTGGACCAGGAGAAGACTCAGTGGGTAAAGAAAGCACTTGCTACACAAGCCCAGTGACCCGTGTTTTGATCCCTGGAATGTACATAAAAAGCCAGATGCTGTAGGGCACGTCTGTAATCTGTGCACTCCCATGGAGATACGCGGAAATGGGAAATTGTCTTGGGTCAGCTTGCCTGGATTATACAGCACAGTGGCATAAACAAGAGAGACCCTTGCTTCAACAGTTGTCCTCTGACCCCTGCACCGTGGCATGTGCATGAGAGTCCACAGTAGCTAAGTAAATAACAGCAACAGCAGTATTATTAGGATGCCCTATCCTTTGGCTTCAAAATGGATCAGGTTTTAAGAGTAAAATATGCCAGGCGTGGTGGCACCTCCCTGCACTTGGAGGCAGAGACAGACAGATCTCTGTTTATCTTGGCCTACCCTAGAGAGTTCCAGGACAGACAGAGCTACACAGAGAAACCCACAACTTAATAAAGATAGATAGGTAGATAGATAGATAAATAAATTTCAACACAACAAAAACAACCAAGCGTAAGAGGGTAGTGGCACTCTCCTGAAATACCAGCACACTGGTTGTTTAGGGGCTCCAGGCCATCTTTGGCTATATATGAGCCAGCCTGGGCTTACATGAGAACCTGTTACAGACAGACAACAGAACTTAGGAAGCTGGAGAATTGCTACACAACAAGATTTAGAAAAAAAAAAGAAAGAAAGAAAAGAAAAAAAACAAGAAAAAGAAAAGAAAAAAGAAAAATAAAGAGGGTTATGGGAAACATTCCGGCCATATCACAAAGGCTGCCATCTGCGGAGTGAAGTGCTCTGTTCACCCGGTTTCTCATTTTATTCTCCCAAAAAACTGTCCATTTGGTGCTGCAGAAACACGGTTTTTCTGTTACTCCACATGTCTAGCTGCCTATTTTCTCTAAGCACTTTGCAAAAACAAAGAACAAACAACAACAACAACAAGGATGGCTAATGACTCCAACATGGATTTAATTATTGACTCCATTTCATAAATAAATAAATAATAAATAGATGAATGAATAAACAGATTTGGGGTGGAGAAGAAGGCTGAGAGAGCAAAGGGTTTGCCTTCGGGCCTGATCATTTGAGCTTGATCTCCAGGACACACAGCAGAAGAGAAGTAAGTCCAAATGTCCTTTGACCTCCACTTGTGCCCCCATATAGACATAAAAGTAAATTCTTTAAAAAAAATGTTAATTTATGCTGGACATGGTTGATGGTGGTGCACGCCTTTAATCCCAGCACTCAGGAGGCAGATGCAGGCGGATCTCTGTGAGTTCCAGGCCAGCCTGGTCTATAAGTTCCAGGACAACCAGCGCTGTTACACAAAGAAACCTTGTCTCAAACAAACAAAAAAACAAACAAAAACAAAACAAAAAACCCCAAAAGTTAATTTATTTGATTCTTTTACAAAGTGTAGGTGCTTTTCATCATATACTGTCCCATTAAGCCACCTAACACCGCTGTGCATAAAATGTTCTACTAGAGCTCAAACTGGAAGCAATTTTGGAAACCAAGCTTTGCAGTGAGCTCACCATCGCCACCATCTTCACGTTTGTTCTACCCAGGTCATCTTTGCCACCTTTGCTAAGAAGGCAGAAAAGCCCTCGCCCAGCCCTTCAGCGCAGGCAGCTGTGAGGACTGTGCTTGCTCCACCCGCTTCTCATGAGCACGGATGGAGACCCAAACTAAGGCAGTGTAAGTGTGAACAGGAGACCTGGAGATGGGTGTGAGAGGAATCAGGAGGAGGGACCTGGGCCAGGTGTTCAGTCCACAGAAAGGTTTAGGGGACCTGCATGTAAACAGGAGGCACTTGCATGTGCTTATGGGGCGTGTCTGAAAGTCACATGCAGCTCCATGAGAGACAGATGCACAGAAAGGAGCTGGGTTTAGACTCACGCAGCAGAGGTTTGGTCTCCCTCCTGAGCGTGTCTGGGCAATAGGACAGCATATTCTCTTGGTGATAGGAAACATGATCCTAAGGCCCCCGGTGCTTGTGAAATTTTCACATGAGTGAAACATGCAGTTACACGCAGTGAGGTTTTTGACTAAATGTATCTACCCAGAATTCATGTGGGGCCACAACCCTAACACGTTTGTTATTTGGACACAGGAGAGATGGTTCTGGACTGAGGAGATGACTCAGCCAGCAAAGGGCCTGCCAAATAACAAGGTTCTGAGGTCAGATCTCTAGAACCCAAGCAAAAGGCTGGGTGTGGTGTTGTGTGCCTAAAACCCCACCTCGAGAGGGTCAGGCAGAGCCCTAAGGCCAGTCCAGCCATAACAGTGAGCTCCAGGTTCAGTGAGAAACTCTCTGTTAAAGAATAAAGGCAGAGAGCATGGAAAGATACCTGACTTCAGCTGGCCTCTGGACACCACACACGTGTACACATGTGCACCTGCAAGCACACATTCACAACCCATACTAACAAGTATGTGCAACATAAACACAGATGGTGCTATCATGCATGTTGTCACCAAATAAACAGGAATGGTGCTATCATGCATGTTGTCACCAAATAAACACGAATGATGCTATCATGTATGATGTCGCCACAAAAACACAGATGGTGCTATCATGCATGTTGTTACCATGTATTGTGCTTCCAGGGATCCCTGAAGATTTTTTTTTTAACCAAGCCCCTTACGAGCAAACAAGCAAACAAAACATGCAAAGCGTCTCTCAAGAAGTGAGAAAATTGCTAAAGATGATCTTTCTGATTATCAATCAACAAGCCCCGGCAGGTTTCCCAGCACAAATGGCCTCTATTTCCTTGTCTGCTAAACGAGGGAATTTCTTTATCTGCATTAATGGGGCGGAATGGATCTTTAAAGTAGACTTGTTATCATCCAGGGTCGCATTCTCCAACCTTTCTTAGGAAGGACAAGGTCTGGGACATAAGATTGCTCTCCTCTACCCAATACAGGATCCCCTCTTGGCTTGAATGGGAGGGCTGTCCTTTCTGGGCCTTCTGGTTTGGCTAATCTCTTTATGTCTCTTTGCTCTGCTGCCCAGACAACTACACAGCAAACAAAGGCCTGGGTTTCCACCAGCCAGCTCCAAATTGGGAACCCGCCTATTTTGTTAGCTTTGGGGCAAAGGGAGGCAGCAAACAGCAGCTTTTGTGAGCCAAGCTGGTGAGACTCTTTACTCAATTAGGACCATGAAAAGGTGAAGACTGTTTAAGGGCTCTTTTCAGGGCCCTTCACCCTGACCCACCCACCCAGATCTCCCTGCACTGGACTGGACTGGGAAGGTAGTTAGATTTAATGGAAGCCAATCATATTTTCTGCACCTTTTCCAATTCATTTCCCCTAAACTAGGTGAATGAACACCTTCTAGCTACATGGCACATTTTCTTAAATGAGACACAAGCTGAAACCTGCTCCTTGGGAGCCATATGGTTCCATTTTCTGTTGTGTAGCACAGGGCCTGGTTCTGAACGTCCTCCTGGGTAAAGAAGCCATGTCTATTGGGGGAAAAAATGGAGAATTAGAGAAATAGCTCAGACTCAGAAAGTTAAATATTACATGTTTTCTCTGACATGCAGAACCAGGTTTTACATATGTGTATCCACATACTGCTACACGAAAACATAAGAGGGGCTATTTGGGGAAAGGAGATCATCAGGATAGGGAAGTGGGGGGCAAGAGAGGATAAAGAGGGTGAACGTGGCTACTGTTCGTGTTAAACTTGAATGACAACATCTTCCTGGGGTTGAGAATGTAGCTCAGTTGGTAGGTAGTGCTTGCTTGCCTAGTGTGCTTGGAGTCCTGGTCTTCGATCCCTACAGCAAAAGCCAGAGGCAGTGGTTATCCCTGGCTAACCTAGTGGGTTCTAAATTGGCCTAGGCTATGGGAGACTGTTTTAAAAAACCAAAACAACGAAAAATGAATGAGGGAGTCTTTCTGAAATCATTTTGTCCAGTACACAGAGAGAGTTAACAGAAGTTGCTGGCAGGGGGTTGACAGAAAAGGAGAGGGCCTGCGAGGCAAGGGTGGTGGAGGCTTGTGGAAGCTTATTTTGCAAGGCGTCTAAATCAGATAAGAACAGGATTGGTTGCCTCGTTATGCAATTAAACTGTAGTCAGCAATGGGCAGGGTCTTCTATCTTTCAAAATCCAAACTAGTTATTCAAGCTTGCATTACACACAGTTCAGGGACTCTAGCGGGTGAAGGCATCCAATTCCAATTTTTCTTGTCTGGGTTAGAGTTTAAAAAAAAAAAAGTGCCGCTGCACAAATCTGAGAGTTAGTCTCCATAAAGCAATCACAACCCCTCCTCCTCCATTTTTCATAAATGAACCTTTTTGCTTCATTTCTTCAAGCATTAGAACTGGGGGGGGGGAGGAGAGCCAATGTACTGCCCCGGTGTGCAGTATGGCGTCTTACAGGACACACAGCCTTTCTTGTTTGATTGCTGACTTTCAGAAACAGAGCCATTTGCTGCTGTATCAAAGGCTTCCACTACTTAAAATGTCATTTCTAAATTAATTTTATACCCTCGAGGCAGAACGTATCTGACCAGGACTGAGTGTTCCCTGTTTGAAAAAGGTAGGAGACTCAAGCTAGGTCTAGGATTCAACACAAGGGGAGGGGAAGGATGCACAAGAATTCTAGTCTTTAGAAGAAATCACAGGCATTTTCTGGAAGTCTGGTTTGTTTTCTGTGGGACACCATAAACCTCTTTCTGCCCCAGGAGGAAAGTGGCCACTTGGTGTTATTTCTGCTTTATAACAGCCAGAAGAATCAACTGGACCAAGACGTGTGTGTATGTGTGTGTGACGCGCGCGTGCATGTGTGTATACATCTTTGGCCTGCGACCAGCGGTGGCACAGGCCAGACAGCTGAAGAATGTGATGACTTTGCTGTCTCACTGTGGTAACTGCTGGGCATGTGTGGGCTCCTTCACCTTACACAGACAGGCCAAAAACTTCTCAGCAAAGAAAATAACTCCTGCAGTTGCTTGGCAACACCCAGCCATCCACGGAGAGTGGCTCTGGAGGCCAGCATATCCCACCAGAGGATGGGTAGTTAGTGGAGCAGCTTGGATGCCCATTGGGAACGGGCAGTCATCCTGCTCAAACTCCTGAGCCTGGGCTGGTTACACTGTTTCCACACAACCGTTGGCCAAGGCTTTTACTGAACTACTGTTGTTAAATGCACAGGTAGAGCTAGAAGTAGGCACTAGGGGGTGGGGAGGGGCCAGTGGGAAAATAGCTATAAGAGGTAATCTGCTCTCACCACCTTCCCAACCTCACTGATAAAATCCAAAGACAAACCCCAAACCTCAACTCAGGGCACAAACATCAGCCCCCCTGGGTGAGGGCTGATAAACAAACAATACAATCCTGTGCTAAATGTATTTCACTACCACACAGCCCAACCTGGAGCCAGGACTTGGTACCAGAACTTCTGCAATGACCTTCCAACAGGATTCCCTGTATGGAGCTTTTCCCCCTGCACCCTCTCTCCTGGGGGCCCATGTTTAGAACCCCTCTCCTTCTCAGCTTTGGCCTTCAGAGCCATGTGGCTGGCTCCACACTCACCTGGGCAGCCTTGGCTGTCCTCATAGGGGCTTTCTATTCTGTCTCCACTGATTTCCACCATCTTCACCTGCCCCTCTTCTCCCGAGGGAAGGTAGGTATATTGTATAATGCAAATCTGTCTGTAACAATCCCAAACTCCAGGGTGTTTCCCATCATGGAGCCCAACCATGAGTATCTTCCTGACCATTTGTTTTCAACCCTTACTGTCCACAACCAAGCCAGAGGCCCAGGGATTGGGGTGCAACAGTTATAGTAAGAAAGGTCAGGGGTCGTAGTTCAGGGTGTCTGTGTTCTCCACCGCCGACCCAGACTTGCTAGTCAGCACAGCAGCAACATACCGGACGGTCAGTGCTCTGTCGCTGAGCCCATTCTAAGCCACTAGACGCTGTGTGATGCTGGGCATGCCACTTTACTTCTCTGTTCTTCAGTTTCTTCCCAAAGGGAACCAAGCACATACTAGGTCACAGGACTAAAAGTTTTGTGTTTGTAAAATAAAAATATATTTAAGAAATTTTAGCTTTAGCCAGTCCTTAAGAAATGTTAGGAGCCAGGCAGTGGTGGCACACACCCTTAATCCTAGAATTCAGGAGGCGGAAGCGAGAGGATCTCTGTGAGTTTGAGGCCAGCCTGGTCTGCAAGAGCTAGTTCCAGGACAATCAGGACTGTTGCACAGAGAAAGCTTGTCTCGAAAAATCGAAAATCAAAATTAAAGAAAGAAACAAAGAAATGTTAGCTTTCCACCCTCACCAATGAAAGACAATTAGCTGAAAGCGAAGAAGCCAAGCACGCCCTGAAACCTTGGAAGTGGCCATGAACCTCCTCTCAGGGGATTCTCCTCTATGCTGAGCTTGCAGCATCTCCAGCCTGGCTCACAATGCTGCCATTTCCATTCCCACAATGCTGCTACATTTAGGCAGAACGAGCCTGACATGTGTATTCTATTTGCTGATGAACAACACCATTTGTAACCTTTTTCAGTCTGGGATTCTGCTTTGGAATACTGATGTCATCAGAAATTGGAGTCTTTTTGTTCTTTTTCTGCCTCTGACACCAAACCCTGTTTTGTTCACAGACACTGTTATGCCCCTGGATTCCCTGGTAATGCATGGCTGGTGCTAGGGTTCTGCATCTGTGCTGGTACCTGCCTATGCAGTGTCTGGATACCTAGCTGGGCCCCAGGAGCTGGGAGCCTCAGCTCTGACTCCTTTTTCCTCTTCAACCAATGTGGCGAATACAACTACACCAGCCAATGCATGGACCATTTTCATTGTATTTAAATTAATTTTGAACTCATGAATACAATACAGTCACTCATTGTGAAAACTAAGCCACTACAAAACAGATCATCTAGTCCTATCATCTTGTCTCTTACCCCAAGATGATACACACAGGCACCTGTGTTGTTTAGAACTATAGTGTCGTGGGAGATGGCTCAGGCCAGTAAAACACTGGTCTAGCAAACAAAATTGAACCTGAGTTCAATTTCCAGCACCACTGGGCAGGGTGGCACATGCTTATAATCCCAATGCTGGGGAGACAGAGAGAATAACCAAGAAGGATGGCAAATAAGATTGATCTCTGGCTCCCATATGCCTGTACACATCTGTGTTTGTGTATCCCCTTCACATATATTTGCATGTGTGCACACACACACACACAGACTGCAACGTCAATTGAGTGTGAGTGCTCCCCATAAATGGAGACATACTTCTATTTTGACTCTTTTTTGTTTTTTTTTTTTTTAATCCCCACTGAACCATGAGTCTTGGCATTCACTCATCTGGGAACGGAGGTATGTGGCTCATGCCTTTTCATTTCCGCATCAGATGAAAACATCAGCTCATTCCAGCATTCCCCTGGTCCCGGACTAGGTTGTTCCCAACTTTTTCTTCCACAAAGAATGCTATGGGTGAGTGTTCTTGTACACGCCTGATTTTTGCAAATATGGGGTGGCTTTTCCACAGATCGGAAAGATGCCCTGGGTTTTGCTTTCCTGGTCTGTACGATGAGGGCTGAACTGATATCCGTCCACTGTGCCTCTACTCCCACTCTGGACTTTCTATCCTTCCACACTCAAACTCCATTCTGTTCTCAGGATTTCTATAAGGCAAGCTCATTGAGCCTCACTGTGGCTTTCAGCTAACAAACTGAGTCATTTGCAATCATCCCTGTAAAGCTCCTTACGAAATTCCTGCTCTTCTTGGATACTTGGCAGGCCTCAGCAGAGAAGTGCAGAGCTAGCTCTAAATTCACACACACGTTAGCCCCACCAAGGGGGATGGGCCTGTCTTCACTCATTGCTACACACAAGAGCAAAAGGTGCTACACTTGGTGAGCTCTCAAATTTATCCCTTGTAGGCTGCGCTGTGGTGGCCATGCCTTTAATCCCAGCACTCAGGAGGCAGAGGCGGGCGGGTCTCTGTGAGTTCAAGGCCAGCCTGGTCTACAAGAGCTAGTTCCAGGA
>LOEQ01000799.1:411753-450138 GCA_001685075.1 Bramus lutescens | reverse complement strand
AGAAAGAAAGAAAGAAAGAAAGAAAGAAAGAAAGAAAGAAAGAAAGAAAGAAAGAAAGTTATCCCTTGAAGGTGGCTACTTTTGCCAGGTATAGCTTAGTGCAGTACGACTTGACTTCTGTGACTCAGTTTTCACATCTAAGAAGTGGGATAATGGAAACTCCTTTACTGACGGGGATGCTGGGCCCATTAGGCCAGGTGACACTCACCAAGCCCTGAGGTGGGTACCAGAGATGGAGACAGTTATCATGAATTTATGCTTGCTGGATATTCCATTTGATCCATGTGACAGCCCTCAGATTGCTGCAGGGCTAAGAGGCCTCTGGGCTATACATGCTGGAAAGCTACACTATAAAATGAGATGGGGGGAGGGGGTCCTGCTACTTACAGCCCTGTTAATAACTTTACAATTTGTGCGCTTTTATTGCAATAGTATCATATAGCTGACATCAGAGCTGGGCTTTGCTCTGTCTTGCTTTTTGGAAGCAATGCTTTCCTGTTTGCTTTCTAAGATGCTTCCTTCCTCCTGCTTTTCTCTCCCCCTGTGCTGGCAGCCCGCAGAACTTTTTCCAGGATGAGCCAGGGATTCCTTTGGGGCCTTCCTTGATTCCTGTTCAGATCATACAAAGTAGCAAAGCAGTAGAATTCAGGATCTGGAGTCAGGAGAGATGGACTCAAACCAAGCTCAGGCACTGACCAGAAGTGTGACCTTAGCTGCTCAACTTTTCTGTGCTGCCGTCCTCTCGTCTATAAAATGGGTGCAGTGAGGACTGAGGGAGGCAGGTGACTACCTGGCACTCAATAAGCAACACACTGTCACATCAGAAGGACACAGCTAAAGGACTGTCACCGCACACGCACACACACCACACTGCTTTCCCCCACTGCCTACCCTGCAACTGGGTCAAGGACATGTATTCACAGGCTGAATGATGGGAAAGGATGCGGCCACAACTGGCAAAGAAGGCAGACTTGAGACACCAATTAGGTCTCTGCAGCTGACCTGCCCAGCAACCCAAGCACACCCTTTGAAAGACAGGATGATGCACTAGAGATTCAGTCCTAGGCAAACTCCCCTCCAGTCGCTCAAGAGCAGTGACATGAAGACGAGCCTGGGTTAGGCAGTTCTGCACTGAGACTCTTCACTCAAGGTCTAAGAGGACAGAACACAAGGCCTAAAGAGTGGCCAAGTGGGGGTAACTACAAGGGAGAGGACAATCAAGCAGAACTCATTACAGGGCTCCTAGAGGAAGTGTTCAAACCCCAAAGCTTACAGGTGAGGATGCATTAAACACACAACCTATCTTTACAAAGAGAGGCAGCCAAAGATATCGGTCCAATTCTCATAACCAAGGCGGAGGCCCAGGTGTATAACGCAAGTGCCAGTGTGGCTGCGGAGCCACTCAGAGCTGCCACTGAAGAATAAAACAAAAGGTGCACCGTGGATTTTATTATCTGACAGTAAATACAGTGTTAACAATGATCATTCTGTTATAACTAGCGTTCTATTTGAACAGAGTAGCTCAGAGAGCATTTCTTCCTTGCTCCCCATGGTGTTCTATTGCTATGACAACCAATAACATTTCGCACGCCAAGGAGCACTATATCATGTATCACCATAGCAGAAAGGGAAATGCCACACTATACTTAAAAGCCACCTTCTCTTTCTCCCTTTTAAAGCCTGTTAACACTCCGCATGCATTATTCACCACGCCGCATTATATATAACCTTTGGTTACAGTCAGATGTGTGATATAGGTAGCGAAAGCCAGAAAGCCTTGCAAATCCCTTAACGTTTTACAACAAATAATAGATAACCAAACTGTATTATTCTGGTTTTTCTTCAAGGCTGTTACAAAGAACTTGCTTTCACCAACTTCCTCATTGGATCAAAGGTCTTTGTCAGACTTCTGCAAACGCAGAGGTAATTGCAAGCAAGAACACGCAGTGACACTGTAAGGATGGAAAGTATTCCCTTTAAGAGAATTTTTCAGTACATAAACACTGCCTCTTGAAATGTCTGTCTGCTTTACTAGAAATACTTAAACAAAACATGTGCTTCTATACAAACTTTTCTTTGAGGATTTAGCTACCACGCCCAAATATTGGGCCACCTGATGCTCTGTCCTGTTGATGGCACTTAGGAGTTTCCCTGAACCTGCTCACTTGGGTACTTGGTAGCACTAGCCAGGGCCAAACAGCACTAGGTCTTTTCAGCTCACTTTAACATCTGACACCCCCACTTGGTCCCAGAGAGTGGGACTGTACAAAAATCAGACAGGATAGTCATGGAATTCCAAGGTTTCTGGACTCTAGCTAGTGAAAACAGGAGGGGATGGACAGAGTTCTGTGGGTGGACAGAAGATTCCAGTAATGTTTACCTTAAATCTAAGTAACTTGGGCCACCTAAAACCCATTTCATTAAGTCAAGCCTTAAGTAGAAATGACCATAAGAGGGGGTTCATCCTAGCAATTAGGCTTGACCAAGTTTAGGTTGACATCCACTAGACCAGAAAGTGGCATGCACTCAGTTCATGTGTGCTGAAAACTGCACCAAGGGCTTTTCAGCATGCTAGACAGGCACTCTCCCAACTGAGCCACATCCCCAGTCTTTGTCCATCTTTTTTAACTGCTTAGTGTATGGGGAAAGTAGAAATCACAAGGACTGAGCTGATTGGTCACCTCTGGTTGCTGAGAGTTTCTCTCACCTTACAAATGCTTGTCAACTGTGTCCCTTCCAGGCCTGTTTGTTTTTCACATCAAGGATGGATGTTGAGAAGAAGTTTCCAATGTCCTTCTCCACACAGAAGGGCCTGGAAGGCAGAGGGGAAGGACATCCTCGTGGGAGGGAGACGTTCTGGACAATATGGAAACATAGAGGGCAAAGCAAAGATGTGTTTAAGAAAACCGAATCTGTAGCACCAACTGCAGAACAGAAGAGCCAGGAAATAGTAACTGTGTATGTGGGCCAAAAACCACACTTGGTCTTGAACTTGAAGCTGTAATTTCTCCAAGGTCACTTACCACATAAGAAAACTTATGAGACCCTAAGGTGTAGCATACAGTTAGGAGCTTAATTAGATTTGTACGAATTGCTCAAGTGCTCCGGGAGACTTGTTTGTTGAGTCAGGCAATTGAGTACTTATAAATTTAATAAGTTCGATTTCCTTTACAAATGCCGCTTAAAATGTTTAAAGGAGTGTAATTAGCTAAGTTTGCAAATTAGACCAAACATTAGTAAAAAGCCCCTTTAAAAGTGATTGTTAGAAACTGTTAAGCTTATAAATAAAATAATAGGATCTGTGAATAGATCTTAAGAGTCTTAGAAAAGCCAGGCTTTAGATTTTAACTTCAATAGAAATTAATTTTAATGAGTAAATATCAGAATAGTTTCCTGCCCCTACAGCATTTTTTTAAAGGTATTCAGTCTTCAGTTATAATTTATTGATGAGCCTTCTATGTCCCAGATCCTGTCCTGGCCAAAAAGAAGCGCATAGGTTGGGGACAGTGGCCTTACATATGTCCTGATGCCAGCATTCTAAGTCCCCAGAATGTGCAAAAGTGAATCCTGCTTGTTAACCTACTTGATCTGTAGCTCTTTGCTACAGCTGTCCTAGCAACCCAACACAGTAAGGAAAATGGAGCTGGAGGCAACCCCAACTTTTGGGATGGTCCATTAAATTCTACCAAGACCAACTGGAACTCAATTTCTAACTTCTGTTTGTGAATCCAGAATTAGACTCCAAGTAAAACAAGGGTGATCTTGGCCAGCATGCTGGTGTACCTCCGCACCCAAAAATGAAGAGTATGAAGCTGTTTTAGGGTCTGCCTGACCATTTATCCAAACCACGCTTTTCAATGTCTCAAAAACCAGGGTGGATGTGGCTGCGATATTACTGTGGGTTTGCTGTGTGTCTGCGTGCCTACAGCTGGGGATGAACTATTCTCTTGCTTCTTCACCTCAGGCTCCTACGTGGCACATACCAGTCGGAAGCACTTTTCCTTTCAGTCACGTGGGAATCTTCCTATGGCTGTGGTGGCTAATGGTGGCAAAGGACAAAATGGGTGTAGGATACCGTCATGAGGTTTTCAAAGGTTCACACAGCGGTGGCCCTTCTGAGCTTTGCAGGGTGACTATGGTAAACCCTGAGGCACGACCCTGTGTTAGCTCCCTGTCCTTCAGTACGGGTGTGACTGGCTTCTAGAACAAAAGTCAGTACAGGCCTGGAGTTTCTTTCGGTGAAGAAAAGCTTGATGTCTTATCACACTAGTGAAACTCTCCAGAGCCTGTGAGGAAACCAGAAGGCTGATGGATCATACACAAGGAGAAACGACCCACAACTGGGATTTGTGCTGGTCTACACACTGTAGTGCCACCCTGGGGACAGCAGTCAAGTGGACTATGGGGATAAACACGCTGCTGTTTGGGCAAGATCCAAAGCCAGCATCCTTCCCACACTTCCTATTAACCAAAATCAAGAAATAAACATCCAGGGGCTTTTTTCCTTTTTTTTAGTGGTGTTTTCTTCCTAGACAGGTTTTCTCTGACCAATGATCTGCCATATCTGGGATACAAGGCGAAAACCGTGTGTGTGTGTGGGGGGGGACACTGCATGAGGGCGGGGGAAGCAAGGTCCATCTTATGCAACACACATTGAGGCTACCACGAGAGCAAAGGAATATGGGTGATTCCAAGAGAACCACACGGGGCTTTAGCCTACACAGCAACACAACAGAAGGATGTCACCTGCAAATGACCAGTCCCAGCTGTGCAGATACCAGCTCAGGAGTGCCGAGACCCTGACTGTGAGAGCTACAGCTGAAAAAATGGATGCCTCCAGGCTCTAGCAGGCTGTGGCCCTTAAACACCATGAAATGAAAGATGATAGTAAGAGCCTCAGAAATGGGAAGTCCACAACCAAAAAGTGTCCAAACCAAAATGTCACAGAAACAAATGTACTCCCATCAAGGATCAAGGTATGGCCCACAGTCATCACATAGTTTCTGAAAACAGAGGTGTGGCCATGTGTCTGCATATCCAGGGAGACAGAAAATACCTACAAAGATGGACCAAGCTCCTTTTATTTTGCTGGATGCAGGTACAGAATACTCCCAAGCTTCCCAGTGGCTGGTTTTCTGCTGCTTCCATTTCTAACTTCTGGACCTCTCCAACTTTCTCCCTAACACCCTCTACCAGGAAGGCCAAGCTGGTTGGGTCAGAACTCCAGCTGAAGCACTTGCTACCTCTGTGACTTTGGATGAGCCTCCTCCTCACTCCTGAGGGCCTCACCTGGCAGACCAAACATTCCTTCAGATCAGCTACTGCTACTATTATTTTCAGAAATACTTGAGGGTTTGATGTGTATGGCTAGGCTGGCTAGCCAGTNTAGCCAGTGAGCTCCAAGGATCGACTGTCTCTGTCTCCACATTGCTAGGGTTACAGATGTGCACTGTCAGGCCTGGCTTTTTACATGGATGCCAGAGATCTGAGCTTTGGTTCTTCTGCTTGTACAGTAAGCACTTTACCAACTGAGCCCTCTCCTCAGTTCCGAGTACTTGTCTTCCACACAAGGTTCCAGAAGGGCAGAGACTTGTCTGTTGTCTTTACTGGAGAATTCCAAGTTCCAGACAGCACCAGGCACATGTTAGAACCGACAGTCATGTATTCAGTGAACTTGACTTTGTAGGTAGTAGTACAGTCCTTACATTTTTCTAGCTTATGTCGTAATGGCTGAACTTAGAGCTCTGCATTGTTTTCAATGTACAGGCAAGTTCTGACCTTTCCTGAAAATAATACCTTCCATTTATAAAGAATGTGCAGTTCCACTTCTCACGTGAGAGTAACCCAGCCTTGTACTAAGTCTGCAGGTGTCCGCTGGAGCGTTACAGCCCCGGCATAAGAGCCAGGCCTTGGGGCTGCTTATAATAAGGGTAATGTCCCACATCGCACCTGTGAAAGGCCACTTACTCTTACTGAGAGAGCCTGTGCAATGTTTCTGGGCCTGATTTACCTTGAGTGGTTTTGTTGTTCTTGCTTCTTTGTCCCCAAATGCTCTCTTAAATAATTTTCTTTCCAATTAAAAAAAGGGGGGGAGTATTGTGGTGACTGGGACGATAGCTCAATGGACAAAGCACTTGTCATGCAGCTGTGACCTTGGATCCCTAACACCCACAGGATCAACTGCCTATATTACAGGAACTCAGCATAAGGCCTTGCCTCGGTACATAAAATTATGAGAGTTTAAGGAAGACCCCTGCATCGATAACCTTTAACCTCCAACTTCACACATACATGTATGCATGTACTGATACATACATTCATACTACAAACACAAGAAAACAGCCCATGTCCTTGGTAGAAAACTTAAGGAAAAGCATGAGTATGGAAAAGGGAATTAAAATCTCCTAGAATCTCATCTAGCATTGGAATTGCTTTACACAGTATAGACTTACAATGGTTTGACTGGACATGTCCCATGCAGATGGCCCCTGACTTACAATGGGTTGACTTGACATGTCCCACTGCAGATGGCCCCTAACTTACAATGGGTTGACTTGACATGTCCTACCATAGGATGATGTGACTGTGACATGCGTTCAGCTAGACATCACATTTTATGAAGCTTCTCCAGTGGTTCAATCTTCCTTCATGATCCTAGGCCATAGCTGTGACCGGAAGAGAACTTGGCTCTCCAATGTGCTGTGTGGCTAAGCTAAGATAGTAGGGGTGCTAGGAACACTCAATGCGTTTTCAAATCCTGGCATCTTCCGCTTATGGCAAGTTTACCAAGATGAAGTCCCACCAGAGAGGCGGAACTATGTCTTTATTTGCTCCAATTAACATAATTTGCCAAAAGAGCTGTTCTTTGGCTCATTGGCCACACTGGAAATTCCAATAGTCCAGAGCAGTCCAGAGGCTGACAGGAACAAACAAGCCAAGAACTTGGGACAGGCAGAGGTGAAGGCTACTCTGATCCACTGGTGGTACAAAAGGAAACACAGAGAGGTGAACTCCACAGCTCTGAGGACTCAGTTTAGTTACAGCAGGACATGGGCACCTGGTTCTTGAGAAGGTCCAAGCCAGGGACCCAAGAGTCCTGCAAGAGTCATTCATGGAACCTTCGCATCTGGAACAAAAAAGGACATGCAGTTTCACGGCTGCCCTATGCTACTGGCCTCCTGGCTAGGGTCTGTCTTTCCAGAAAGCCTCTGGAGCATGGACACATGTGCCTATGCTTCCATAACGAGGCCAATGGGAACACAGGGGTAAACAGTTTCTAGGTCAGAGACTGGGCAGGGCAGCACGCTGCGGCTACCAGTTGGCATCTGCAAGAGCTGCAAGGGTCCAAGAGGGAGCAGGTGTAGGCCGCATCCAATGCAGAGCTGGGGGACAAGTCTTGCAGCACAGCACAGACCTGAGTCCTAAGTATGCCACCTGCCCTAAGAGGTTACTGTTTCCTAATTGTGTCTGGTTCAAGACTCAGGAAAGTTATAGGAGTGACCTCATGGCGAAACTCTGTTTGATCACACATTTCTGTATCTATGATTCAGGATTTCTACCTACCTAGCAATAAGGAGGGTCATATGTAGGATGACATATATATATAAAACTCCTCTATATCCTATAAGAACAAACTATGCACATAGTTTATGCTGTATACAGCATTATTTATAATCAGAAGACCCCATGTACTTTAATCAATAAAATTACTAGTTTGGTTAGTACACATGACTATGAACTGTTGTACCTTCTATTCCCATTTCAACCAATGTAAACCAGGGCAAGAGAAAACAGGACCCTCAATTATATAACCAAGAAGCGTTACATAACAGAGGTCCTGGTGGGGCCTTGACTGTATGTGTACTAAGGGGGACCGAAAGAACACTTCTCTGCAGAAACACAACCCATCAGAGTTGTGCCAAGCATTCTTTCAATATTGGCTTAACTAATCCTAGTGATTCGCCATCCACATGAGTCTCCTGCACTTTTGACCTTGTATTTCCACAGCACTGGATGGGGCAGCCCCATTTCAGGGCGACAGTTTGTTAAAGTGACAGTGCGGCAGCAATCGCAGCACACATGCGAGGGGAGAAAACCACCATGTCAATCTCTCTAAGGATGCAGGCTCCAGCATCCAGCACGGTGACAATAACTGTATAATGCGCTAAAGCCAACCTCTGCCATTTCAAAATGGCAGGACACTGATGACTGATGATGGGAGGCATTTGTACTACACAGCATTTTTTTGTTGGAGAAACCCATGAAACAATAATAGTAATAACAACAACAAGAAAAAATAACTGCCTCGCTTCCACTTTTAGTATGTGCTGCCAAGCAAAATGACCCCTCCTTGGGTCTCCTTTATGTCTTGCCAACAAAAAGCACTTTTGAGGGCACCTAACACAAAGGGTGCACATGCAGGCTATAAGCCTTATAGATGACACTCTTTAGAACCTGCAGGGGAGATATTGATTTATAGGCACCAAGATGCCACGGACGCCTTGCTGTTGCCATAATGGGCTTGCATTCACAATGTTAAGACAGTCGGAAAAACCAAAATCCAATCCAAGCACATTAGCCGCTCTACTTCCCACTGAAGGCTGGAAAACTAGAACAGGGCCAAAGCGACGCCTTGGTGATATCTGAGACCACATGACGGCTGTCCGGTGCTATCAATGCTATAATTTATAGTTTCCAAGTGTGATGGGTTAATGATGGAAGTGGGAAGGAGGAAGGTCCCATTGCTGCAACTGTTTCCTAATCACACAGGGTGATCTAAATGCCATGCACTTGTCATGTAACCCTAATCATTCTTCCAAATCCCTTCCAGGGGTCACTGTGCCCCTCGTTTTGTCTATTTTATAACTCCTCGGCTCATCCCACTCCTCAGACGCAGAAGTCTTGGCTAGTTCAAGTCAAAACTCTCTGCCTTGAGAGTCCCTAGAAATTCCAGATGTCTGGGTGCAAGATTCAGTATTTGAGATCAAGGGCAGGCAAGATGGTTCAGTGGGTGAAGGCTCTCACTGCCACACCTGATGACCTGAGTTTGATCCTGGGAGCCACATGATGGAAAGAAAGACCAACTCCTACATATTGTCCTCTGACCTTCACATCTGTACAAGGTATGAATATGTCTGTGTACTCACAAACACACACACTCATGCACACAAAAACACACAAAATTATAAAATAAATATTGTTAAGGCTTTGTCCCCACTCTACTAAAATTATTTCAAAAAGAAAGAAGTATGAAGACTTGAGTTCAAGTTCAGATGCTTCAGGGAAAGTGACCATGGATTAGTCACATGTTTAATGGCACAGTCTATCATTTGTCAAGAGAATGGACTGGAATAAATGAACTAAAGTTGCTTGGCCTAGAACCCTTGGAACCTCAGGGTGACTCCCCATGTTGTAATGGGAATCATACCATAGCTGGCTGTGCTGGGGGATTCCTGGAGGCACCGAAGGAGGCTGGGCTTGTTCACTCTGCTCAGAAAGCCAAGATGTGCAGACAATGACCAGACTACCCACCAAAATCAGCTAATCGCCATTTGTGTAATGTTAGTGGCATACCCAGCCTGCCCCAAGAAACAAGGCCCTCTGGGTAGAATCAAATTCACCTCCCCAAGCATCCTATGCACCCCAGGTGAGCTGTATCCCACAGCTGCACACACACAGCAGACAAATCGGGTGGCTTAGACACCGTTGACTTATTGCTTTACAGTTGCAGTGGCTAGAGGTGTAGAGTTAAGGTGCTGACAGTGCTGTGCTCCATCTGCAACCTGTGGAGAAGTCATCCTTGCCCGACTCCAGCATCCCTTAGCTTGCAGTTATATACAGTCCCTGCTCCGACAGTCATTATGTCTTGTTCAAACTTGTAAATCTTACAAGGACATCAATCCTTTGGTATTGGGGCCTATACAAACATATCTTGACTTTTTGTGCAAAAACCCTATTTTCAAATAAAGTCTCCTTCATGGATTCAATGTGCTATTTGAACGGATATAAGTAAATATGTAATACTAGGAAAGCACAACCTGAAGACCAAACAGATATGCACGGATCACAATGGTGACCAGAGTTCACTATGGTAGTTCACCATGAATGGAGGAACACTATGGTTTGAGGAAGAAGATGCTCAGGTTTCATGGGATGTGCACATATGAGAGATGGTGGCCACCCCTTGCCAAGCCAGGGCTCATACCCTCCCGACTGTGATCATCTTCAGCATGCCTACCTTCTAGAGTCCCTGTGTAGTAGCACCAACACGACCTCAGCTACTGAAATCCTACTCACTCTCTAGGTTTCTTTTCCAGTTTCAACCCCGTCTTATTGCCTCCCATTCACCCAGCTAGACACGAGGCTACCCACCTCTGATCTTCAATGGTATTTTATCTACTTTGTGCCTTGAACTTTGGTCATTTTTGCTCTCTTTCTCTCTCTACAGACCACTCCCTGGGAGCATGGTCTACTGCTTACTCAACTCCTGGGCATCCTGCATGTGCTCGTAAACACTGGCTGAAGTCAACTGGTAGGAAGATAAAAATAGAAAGAAGTACTGCTATGTTGAAAATGTCACCACAAGGGACCTTTGAAACCAAGGGCTGCTAGAACCTTGTGCTCTGTCCTTTCTCACTGAATCCAGTGACCTCCATCCCTGTGCTATATTTCTTTGAAAACATAAGATCCAAAAGGTAAGCCCCACCATTGGGCACCAGCGGCTCTTGGAAGCCATCAACTACTGTGACCAGAAGTTTCTGTTAGATGATAATGTGAAATGGTCAACAGATCTTTGGACATGCGGTAAATCACAACTGGAGGAGGAATGCTATCTTCCCAAGGATGCTCACAGCCTCTCCTCCAGGACTTGCAACAACATTAGATTATATAGCATGCTGTGATGAATACACTGGTCACCTGTTCTTTCAGATGGAGAATCTGCAGTGGACAACAGGTCCTCTGCCCCAGGTCATGCAGCTTAGGAAAGACCGGCTATCACTAATGGATGGTCTATCATTCATGTTTCTGATGCACGATGCATTCTTTAGGAGTCACGAGGATCTAGCTGTCAGGCAAAGGGAGGAAGAACAAGGATCATGGACTAGTGTCCCACTCTGGAAACTGTCTTTATTGACTGGCCATGGTCACATGAATGACAGGATACAGGGAATGGAACGAATCCTTGAGAGTAGTGGCCAGCACTTCCACTGTCAGTGAAACTTCAGAGAGACCCAACGTCTGCCAAGGAGCCACAGAGAGGTCGCAGTCAAACAGAAGACAGAGACTCCTACTGTTGCATTATGGCTTTCTTCTTCTAGGCATAAGGCAGTCAGTCCATTGTCATTTTGGAGTAGACAAGTTCAAGAACTACTGTGGAGAGCCATACAGTAGTTCTATGGTAATAGAGCTACTGATACCACCTAGTGTGTGGAGTGAAGAGAAGGTTGTGGGAATGTGACCCAGGATCCATCCATCACTCCCCTCTGCCTTCTCCCAGCCACCTGTGATCTTGAGAGATGCTACAATATTCAATATAAATAACTGAAAGAGGGACCCCATGATACAGCTTCCAGGTGCTCATCATCCATGATAAAGTGGGACTTTGTGGTGATATAGTTTTGGGGAGATCACTTGATCACCTGTAAGTAGCCCTTCACCCGTGCCCTATAAGCAAGCCCAATAAACTCACTGGTTTATCAAGTTGGGGTTTGACAGAACCAATACTTTGGTCTGTTACTGGTACCTTCTTGGGGTGAATAGATACTTGTTCACACTTGTTGCAACACCACCCATCTGTCTCCAGTTTGCATGTACTGATTAGAGGTCAAGCCTTCGATTACCCTGATGCTGCAGCTTTGGGATGTGTGCAGATTCTGGTTTCTGATCTGGTGTGCTCAGTGGACAAAGAGTTACGAGCCTTTAAGAAATTCAACTTTGTGATGATCCTGTTGACCAAATTTGGATTTTAAATATGAGGATGTGCACCATGTGTGTGCAGTGCCTGCAGAGGCCAGAAGGTATGGACGCCCCTGAAACTGGAGTTACCAGCTGTGAACCACCATGTGGGTGCTGGGAACTGAACCTGGATCCTCTACAAGAACAGCTAGGGCTCTCAGTCACTGAGCCATCTCTCCCACACTCCACATTTTATTCCTAAAACAGACAGAAATTGTAGCCACACCACCCCCACTGATCATTACCAGTTCTAGCCCTGAAAGAGATTCTCATTGACCATTTGAGAAACAGCCTTCTCTGTTGTGACTGCCATCTATCTACATGAAAAAAAGAAAAAGAAAAAGTCTCCATTTGCTTAAGTTTCTACCTCCAAGGCACACAGCCATGTGGCAAACTGTTAGGCAACACAGAGCCTGCATCGGTGGTTAGGAGGTCCTGTATATGTCTGAGGTAGTACCAGCTTAAATGTCAAAGTGTCAAAGAATGCTGTTGGCATAGCAGGAGAATGAATTCAGTGAAAGGTTTCTAGCTGAACGTGACGATCGGCTGAGATAAGGGCCTACTCAGTGCCCCTGACATTGTGCTGACTCTAACAGAGTCTTTCCCCTCTTAGAAAGGTCAGCAGGTGAGCCTCAGCACGGGGCACAGTTACATTTCTTTGCTTTACTAGCTTTAGCAATGAATAACCTGGCATTTAGTTTGTTTTTTTAAAATTTATTGAAACTTCAATTTCAGGTTTTTCTTTTGGAAGTTGATTCTAGAATTCCTTAAAAAATATACTTGAAGACAAGAACTGAAGAGCAATTAAGAGAACTTGCAGAGGTCCAGAATTTGGGATATCAGCACCCATGTTGGGTGGTTCACAACAGCCTGTGACTGCAGATCCGATGGAGCTGATATCCTACTATGGGCCTACTATGGACTTCCACAGACATCCAAACTCATGTGGAAGCATCGTGCGTGCGTGCGCGCGTGTGTGCGTGCACACACACACCTGAAAACGGACCACCCACAAGGACACTTGTTTCTAGAAAATGAAGCACAGCGTATTCCCCTACTTTTCCCACCAAGCATAGCTAAAAACTCTAACTTTCCACGTGACACACACACACATACAGAGAAGATTGTTAAAGATGGGCAGAAATCAGACAAGTAAAGACAGAACAAAAAGGGAGCCTTCCAGATAAATACTCCTTAAAAATGTAGACATAGAGCCAGGCGGTGGTGGCACACACCTTTAAATTCAGCACTCAGGAGGCAGAGGCAGGTGGATTTCTGTGAGTTTGAGGTCAGCTTGATCTGCAGAGTGAGTTCCAGGACAGCCAAGGCTACACGGAGAGATCCTGTCTCAACCAAAAATATACATGAAAATCCTTAGGACAACATTATCAAATATAATCCAGAAACATACAAATAGAAATAAACACCATGAACAAGCTAGACTTATTCCAGGATAAGTTTGATATTTAGAAATCACTTAATATGGATGATCGTGTTAGCTGCCATCAAGTTACAGAAGATGAAAAACCAGTGGACAAATCTAATATGCAATTACTGTTAAAAAAATGCTCATAAAATAGAACAGAAGGAACCCTGCTTAGCTTACACAAGAACATTAAAAATGTTCCAGGTAGAGAAAAGACTGTTTGTCCTAAGGCGGAGAAAGGATGGTTATTGCTCTCACCAGTCTTACTCAATATGGTACTTAAAGTTCAAGCCAATGCAATAAAGCAGGAAAATACATTAAAGGCCCGCAGATTAAGAGGAAGAGACAAACTTCTCTCATTTGGGAACTGTCCATGTAGGGAATGTCAAAGAAATCACAAAACCCTAGAACTGATAAGCCCATTTATCAGTGTCTCAGGGCACGTAAGTAAAAATCAGTTGTATTCCCATAGACTAGCAATGAACAGATGGGCACCAAAATTAAAAATATATACACACTTCAAGGAAAATAAAATACTTAGTGTAAATCAAACAAAATATACACAAGGTTTGTAGGTGGAAAGCTTACATGCTAACAAAAGAAAAAATCAAGTAAGAGACAGATAAAGGAAGAGGGAGGGAGGGAGCCATGCTGATGAATTCAACGATCAATGTTATTTGAACTCACAATGATCTGGAGGTGTGATGCCATTCCTGTTAAAACCCCAGGAAGGTGTTTCTCAAGATACAGATGAGACCACCTTGAAATGCACATGTTTACATGGGAAGGCAAGGGAACCAGAGGTTAATTTTGATAAATGAATTTTGAAAGTTCTGAATCAGTTTATCCAATTTCAAGACTTACATAGTTAGAGTAATTAAGGCTGTATAAAAGCCTTATTTTCTTTTATAGAAGTGTAAAAGAATTAATGGAAAGCTATGCATACATATGCGTACTTTAAACAGATGTGGCTGGAACTGGGTATCATGTCCCTCTGTACGTGAGCACCAGAACTGAGCCCAACTCCAAAGATCACAGCTGTGAACCACTGAAACAACCTTGGGACCCTGGATGCACCCTTTGAGGCCTTATGCATTCAAGAACACATCTTCTGATCCCAGCCTTGCTTCCTGCCTGGAACATTTGGATGTGCCTTGAATTTGCACACATATCCCAGACATCTAGGATCAGCCTGGTAATCTTGTTGTTATTATTATGCATTCCAAGTGTGCCTCAGCTGACAATATCATTGGGGTTTGACTGTGATCTAATAACTTTAAATGACAGCAATTTCTAGGTTCTTCCCACCAGTCCTCATTATTACACTATGGCAATTGATGAGTGTTTGACAACCTAGAGGACACGAATCCTCAATACTACTGTCTTCTGAGTGACGTGGATTCTAACTACCTAGCTGTAAATTCAATGGATAAACCCAAATACTGAGTATTTCTCTCAGCACAGTGGCATTTATTGGCTAAAACCTGAAAATGATAGTAATATCAATGCACTGACTCACCTCATCAATAGTGTGGATGAAACATGGATTTCTCTGTGGTTTTGGAGATTATAAGTCAAAATTCTTGCTATTGGCAGAACACGAGCGTCCCCACCCTTGCCTCCACACTAGTGACAAACGAACAACATAATTGCAGTCTGCCTGTAATTAACACACACCCAGCTACAGCAAACATGAAATTTAAAAATGAACAATTACACACTGAAAGAGACTGTACAATCAGCTGTGGGGTGGGGGCAGGAACCTATGAATGAGCTGGTGTTCACCAGTTAGATGTGATTCCCTCTGGGCACCTCCTCCTGAAGAGTGTTTTCAGGAAGTGCAGCAAATGTCTGTCTCCCGTGGAGCCAGCAGATCCACAGAGCTGAATTGGTATCTCCAAGCAGGCAATTTTCCTAGTTGTAAATAACCAGTCGCTTTGTAAGAATCAATTAAGAGGTTCCTATCTCTTCTTTGAGAATCTTGAGTTCATCCATCTTCCTTTGTTCATCTCAAAAGCGGGGTTCAAGGGACCCAGAGAGAAAGACCTATATTTTGTCCCTCAGATGTCCTGCAGTAGGCAGGGGGGCAAGTGGAGTTTCATTTTTGTATCTTCCCCTCTGAATTCAAGTGGAGTACTTTCAAGTCTCTCTGCTTTTCTACAGTCGGGAACTGGTTGGGACTTGAGGCCTGAAAGAAAACTATGAGGGTTGTGGGTTATTTGCACACTGTGTGAAGGTGTATTGCTCTGACTGGTGTAATAGAGCACTGAATGGCCAATAGCTAGGCAGGAGGTATAGGCAGTTCTTCTGGGCAGAGAGAGGAAGAGAAGGGGAATCTAGGTGTGAAAGACACCAGGAGACCTAGAGAGGAAAGAGGAGGTACAAGATGGAAGAGAGGTAATGCTACATAGCAGAACGTAGATTAATATAAATGAGTTAATTTAAGTTATAAGAGCTAGTTAAGATGAGTCTAAGCTAAAGGGTGAGCTTTCATAATTAAGAAAAGTCTCTCTCTGTGTTGTTATGTGGGATCTGAGGAAAGACTTGCTTGCTACAAGGCTCAGGGTGCAGACCAGCTTCTGCTGCAAGGATGCCGATCACCTGGCATCCACCAGCCTGGCTCATACCCCTGCCATCATTCATCTGATTTATGCTTATGGCAACGGTGATAGCAGCAATGGCGCTAAGGACCTATTATGGGATGGCTATCTTAAATGTAAGCTCCTTCAACTACACACCACTATTAATCCCACTTAGAGGAAACTGAGTCCAGAGAAAGTCACGTGATTCCTAATTCCAGAGTCAGAAGACTTAAACTCAGACTTATGTCTAGAGATCTTTGACTAGACCCCAAAGACACATTCATGAGGCCCTGATCTCTCTTTTGCCCAATCAGCAAAAGTTGGTCAAATCCCACTCAACAGAGCATGGGCATTTCCATTAGGTATCAAAAGACAGAGTAGCTGGCACGCCCCCAGCTCCACACAGGTGACAAGTGGCGAAGCTAGGCAGCTGCAGTAGCTGGTGTGGGGCCCAGGACTAGGTGCTCGGACTTCCTGGTAACATCTACACACCAGTCTCCTCCAATGAGCCGCCAGCACCTAGATCTCTTTTTTAAAAAATGAGAAGTGGCGTGAAAAGAGCTATTAGCAATGAGGCAAAGGGCACGGACAGAGAATATGAGAAACACAATTGACTTTCAGACTTGATCAACTTTTAGATAAGCAAGCCTGATGAGACCTGTCCAGAAATACTTGGGCATGATCACGTTCATGGCCCATTAGAATTGCTTTAATACAGATTATAAAATATTCTAGGCTTTGACTAAAAGGATGAACAAGACAGACAGTAATCTTCATGATAAAAAAAGGGCATGAACACCACATGTGACAGGTGCCACAGGGTCAATGTACACGCCTTTCTCTGGGTGTGCTACTATGTTTATTTCTGTACTTAATGGTGTTTTGGTTTTGAGCACACTAAAAGAAACACAGAGGTGACCAGAGTGGAGTAGATCAGCACAACATGCCTGGAGTGCCACAGGAGCCAGGTAAGGTAGCCTGGCTCCTGGGATTCCTGCCTTCTGGCTGGGAGCTCTTTCCACTTTTGCAGCATGCGTGCAGAGTGTTTGATTGTCTTTCTTCTGTCCCTGGTTAGTACCACAGGAGTGCTCTTGGAAGAACTGCCCAAATCTTGGATTTGAATCATGGCTCCACAATTTGGCTTATTAACAACAATTCTGATAAGCTCCAATTTTCCAATTAGCACCACCATCCCTATCACTGACACTGGTGTTCTGAGTGATGGAGGAAGATGGCTGAATTCCCCACAGGGCTACAACAGCACTGCTCCCTGATGGTCAGCGACGAGGGGACAAACCTGTGGCCCTGGGTCACTACCACCCTCAGCTCAAAACAGCTATGAATGTAGCCCAACACAAAACTGTAAACTCACTATGACATTGAAAAATACTGTTGTTGTTGTTGAACTCAAATGCATGGCTCTCAAGCACAAACCTTGCAGGTGACATTGTGGTCCAGAGACACCAAAGGGTTAAACAATCTGGTTCAATACAAACATTCAGATGGTTTTTGCGTGTCAACAGAGCAAGTTCATGCAAAGCTTGAGTTTAAATCCTACTCAGTCTGTTGACTGAACCCATCAGCTGTCTCACCTCAGGCCAACTCTGAACTATAAATTATAACTCTCCACTATCCTATAAACTGTCCACTATCATACATACCAAGGTGGCTATGGGACAAGCAATCCAGAACTACCACGGTAGGCTGCTCCAGCTTCCGCTCTCTGGCTGTGTGACCTCAGGTGACCACATACTTATTTGCTCATACACAAAGTGGAGACATCTGTACCTCAGGAGCGAACCAGAGACTTGGCTGTATCTGGAGGCACTAACTCAAGACATCCATTCTTCCATCCAACTGGACAACTGACACTTCACTATTGTTGCGGACATTCTTCCTCCATGACATGAGCCTGACTCATGCTATTCCAATTGCTTTCTGCTGGCAGGCAGCCCATGAGGAGAGTAAGCTTCAAAGCTAACGGCTGACCATGGAGTAAGTACACTCTGGGTGTGCCATCATAGAAAACAAGGACACTCACAAAACACGGGAGCTGCTCTAACTCACCTCAACAGACCTGCTGACTTCCGGCTGATACCTGGCCCTGGATATTACCTTTGACAAGGCAGTCTATCTATTCTTCTTCAACTACTTGCAACCAGAGGAAACTTTAATTTTCCTAGCTGAACAGCATGTGGAGATAACCTGCAGAGGGCACTTTCCATTTCAAGACAAAGAGTGATGGGAGGGAAAAGTCAAACCCGCAGCAAAACCTTTATTTTGCCTGATTACATTACTCAAATAGGAAGAGCTGTGGATGATAATAATAATAATGAAGATGTCATTAAAGCAAAATATTTTATACTCACAAGATTAAAAGCTGAATACAGTAATCTCATAATCATGGCAGGATGTTCAGCACTTAATCAACAATTACTCTGGGAAAATGCCCCAATCTTGATGCATAAGCATCAGAAAAAGGCAAAGGTAAAAGGCAGGAAATCAGTGTCGGGCAGGAGGACAGGGATCCAATCTAAACATTGCATGTGTTATGATAAGAGTGCCGCATTTTCCTATCATTGCTATGTGTAAAAATAACAACCCAGCGACACACACTCCAAACCAAAACACTCTAGTCAAACAGCTATTTTTAAAAATCACTTAACAGTGACAGAGGCCATTAATTAGGGTCCCTTTGGGGGAAGATTATCAGTTTTATTAAGGTACAGTTTCTACTTTATACAAGAGTTTCTTCGAGCCTGGTGGCAGATAGAAAAGGGAACAGTCAAGGCAGGAAGCCAGAATCTGTGAGTACTCTTAAGGGCCAACTCGGAAAGGATCAGAGACAAACTAGATCTCCAGGAAGGTGGGCACTCCTATCTTCAAAGAGCCTGCCAAGGGCTATTATGAAGCTTGCATATACACTCCTATCTAGAACACTGAATTAAAAAATCTCCATAAGGCAGATAGGTTAAACATCTCACAGCCAAGAGGAAGTCAGTCAAAAGCCTTAGGAACTGGTCACTCATTTACAACAGCCCTCTGTCCCTTTTGGCTAAGTCAGGTTTTACAACATGAGTCTTATTTTATAAAATTCTTTTTAAGGAGTTGATCCTTCATTCAGAAGGTACTCAATGTGAGCCATGCAAAGACCAGTCTTGAATTTAATTGCCCCTCCCTTTAAGGGGGGCTGAGAAAGGACAGCCATTAACTTAGACATGGTTTTAGAAAGCCGTTTCCTTCTATTCATCAACTTTGCTGTATTAGTTCACAACAGCACACTGTGTTCGCTACCCCAACAGTCACCAAGCATATGACGAGTTCATGGCTGCTGCCCTTTATTTCTGAAGAAGACTCATTTTCCTTCTTCCTGTGGGTAAGCACTGCAAATCTGACATCACCAAACACAACTGAAGCAGCCAATGACAGTGCCAGCTACAGTCACGGGGCTTCAAACAAATTACCCCAACTGTCCTATTTTGCCGCTTTCTACGACCTGTGGAGGTGAGCCAATGCTGTGGATGGGCGCATGGCATCTCTGAGGAACACAGCTAAAACAGCAGTGTTAGCACTGCATCAGCCTGGGGAACTATGGGAGCTTTTCCCCAGGATGCATCAGTTCTCATAAGGACTCCCCCTGAATCCCACCTAACAGAAGAATGAACACAGTCTGGGTATATTCAATCTGGGTTACACAGGAGAGCCTCTTAACACTTGTGACAATCAAGCTGCCTGGAGAAAAAAAGCTAAAATGGAGAAAAAACACACCCCAAAACTTAATCCGCAGTCAACCAGTTAAGTCAACAGTTATCAATCTAAACACTCTTAACGTTAGCTATCTAGAACCCCCTTTTATATGAAACAGAGGCAAAATCACCCTAAGAAGCCAAGTTCTCCCCACCCTCCCCCCAAAAACATTATTTGCTTCCTTATGGGGCTGGGGTTGACCCCAGAACCTGTGGGTTCAGTGTTCTATCCCTAGCAAAATCATTTCTTCAACAATACAAGCAACAAAGTATTTTCTTAGACATAACCAAAGAATATTGGAAATGGCCTTTCTTGTCTTTACATGTGACATTATAATACAAATGGAACCCTAGGCAAGTTCCCCAAATAACCCAGGAATCTTCAGATATTCCCTCCTATCTAACTCATACCGCCAAATGTCATCTACAGTCCTTCTAGTGTCTCTTCAGTAAGCAAAAGGACGCGGGGATCTGCCTGTGGCCACAATGCGCCAGCTTCACCTGCCGACTGCCATGAAAACCTGTGATTTGTGACGGGAGCAAAAGACTAAAGCTAGCACATAAAAAAATCTGTTGTCTGATTTTCTGCATGTTGCTAGGCGTGTGCTAAGACGTAAACTGAAATGTACACACAAAAAGAAATTTGCCCTTTAAGAGAAGATGTGAATAAAAAGTTTATTTCCAGGGCTGGAGAGATGGCTCAAAGGTTAAGAGCACCAGCTGCTCTTCCAGAGGTCTTGAGTTCAATTTCCAGCAACCACATGATGGCTCACAACCATCTGTAATGAGATCTGGCGCCCTCTTCTGGTGTGTACATGTTAGCCGAACATTGTATGCATAATAAATAAGTCTTTTAAATATTATAAAAAAAGTTTATTTCCATTAAGATTCTAAGGAAAAGCCACTTAACCTTGCCATCACATAGCTACAAGAATGAAGATTCCCCACACTTCAGCAGACCCTTGAGAAGGGAAAACATAGGCACACAAAGGCACATTAGCCCCCATCCGCTGCCGTGTGGATGAGAGCTTTGGGGTCCGCACTGCCCAAAACCTTGTGCGAGTCTTGTCTTCAATGCCTATCAAGCAAGAACAATCGCGTGCTGCAGGTAGCAATGGAAACTGTGAGAAGGTGCCATGGTGGTGCATGGAACTGAACAAATGCCACCAACAGGCGGGCCAGAGCTTGCAGCTAGGGGCAGGCACCAGGCAGGGGCTTTGCTACTTTTCCTGCAATGAGGAAATGCTACACTGAGAACAAAGACAAAGAGAAGCCGAGTGGGAGGGATATTCCTAATCAGAACGTTGGAAGTGCATTCGCGACCACTGTGGGAGCCACTGTGTCCTGCCCCTCCTCTCGTCTACTGACCTAGCCCACCATTCTCACCCTTGAACTTCAAACAACAAAGTATTTTCTGGGCAGAAAATTTCCCAGAGCAAATGTTTTATTTGAAAATGAGAACCATTTCACTCTAGAGTTCTCATTTGAAAATTCCTTGGCTTTTGCTGGGGTGGTGATTAAGAGCTTGGTTTGGCCAGGTCCTTTTAAAAGTATTTCTTGAAGTATACTCCACCCCCACCCCAGATCCTCAGCCCCTGGGCTATAAACGATTTATGAAATAAAATAAAGGTCTGCCCACCAGGACCACCATTTGGAACTATGGTTCCGTGGGGAGGAAGGGATTTCCAGAGCCGACAGAGACATACTGCGATGTTTTGCAGCACAGTTCTCTGACCTTAACCAAGTGGAGTGTTTCTGTTCGTGTTCTGTACATGGCCTTGGAAACCAGACAGACAGACTGCTGAATATACACAGCAGAGAGAGGTGGTACCTCCACGTGACACTCTTTAAACAGGAGCTCCTGCTTCCCGTGCCAGCAGCTGGAACCCCTATGGTTGTCCTCCCAGACTATGGAGAATCAGGGCTCACAGTCAGGCAGGACTTGCAATATTCCATTCATTGAGTCATTTATTGAGGAGAAATGATAGCAGAAGAACATAGCCCCCCACACCATATAATATGATGAAAATACTCTCAAATTGATTATGGCAATGCCAGCCCAGCTGCTCCGTGATGCTACTAAAGTCCCCCAGGTTTGCAGCTTACATGGGTGAACCACTCAGCATGTGCATTTGTGAAATGTAACTCAATAAAACATTATCCCTGAAGTCACTGTTTCTGTCAACCCTAAAATATCAGTGGCCTTTCTCGTTACATTATCCTCACTGGGGAGGCCAGGCTGAGGAATCTGTTGACATTTGCAATGCGGGGTTGTAGATTAAAAGATCCATTTTCCTAGGGACAGGGCATCATCCAAACCTGGGCGCCTGGCCTGCAACAGCTCAAAGGCCTACCAGCTAGGGTTGAGTACCCAGAGCCTGAGACAATGGCTTCTCCATGAGCTCCGAGTCCTGCAGGCCCAACCTCAATTTCTACACCTCTTTTCCCAGGACATATCTGAAAAAGTTCAGATCTTACAGAGAAAATCAAATCAAATCAAATGAACAATAAATAATCTCTCTCCCAAGCCACTGTTCCAATGTGAGGACAGAGGTGAGGGAGAGGTTCATCTCCTTCTTCCTTTCCTCTTAATGAATATTAATCTACCCAATTACCTGGCCATCCATCCACCCATCTACCTGTCCATCCTCCCTTCTCCCACTCACCCACCCACCCACCATCTATCCATTCATTCATCCAAACATCCATCCACCCAGCCAGCCACACATCTTCCCTCCACCCATCATCCATCCTTCCAACCATCCATTCTGGTTGCTCTTTGCTCTGACTCTGGGTTGGGTTATTTTTCTCGTTTGTTTGTTTGTTTTGAGGCAGGGTATCCCTGTGTAGCCCTGGCTGTCCTTCAACTCGGAGCACCTGCCTTTGCCTCCTGAGTGCTGGGACTAATGGTGTGTGCTACCGGTCCAGCCCTCTGCTGCTATTCCAGCCACGGGGCCTTGGCACTTGCCCTCTGCTCATCTGCTCACAGAGCTTCTCCTGTCAACGGCAGCACATTTTGGACTTCGTGTCAGTTCTTCAAAAAGGCAAACTGACGATTGCCAGTTCAGTTCTGCTCTCCATAGTCTTGCAGCTAGGCCTGTGATCTGTAGTTAGGGGTGTGGCGGACTCCAGGGATACCTTCTTCTCCCCTTCTCCTGTGGCTAGATTTAGTCTAACTGGACCCAAGACCTGAGAAATGTGGGTGGTGGTGTATTTACAGATAAGAGACTCTAATGAGAGAATGTCAGAGCTGGAGGATTCTTCTGGAAGGTAAGATAAACACATGCATGTACAAACACACACCCACAAGTGCACACGCACACACTACAGGAGGTCTATGCAAATCCCCTTCACCTGTCAGGAAACAGAGTCAACATGAAATCCACACAGCTCTCAAGAACACAATAAAAACTTCTTTGACTACAGAAATGATTTTGATTTGAAGTAAAAAGAAAAGGCAAAACTTCAATTAAGTAATCTCAAGAGCAAATGATCTAAGAAACAGGCAATTGGGGGGGGCATTGTAACATTTTTCAAAAAGCCATTTGAATGGTTTAAGCAGCTTATTCGAGTGGAATACTTTAAAATGCCAGGAATTCAACCTCTTGATTTGAGAGCTCTGGAATTCAAGTGCTTCAAATTGAGAAAATAATACACAAGCAAATGGTTGTAATTTTTTCTTTGTGTGTCCTGGTATTGTGTCTCCCACATAGCCAACTCTGCATGGCTATCTTGCCCCAGGACCTTGAGCCTCTCATGGGAAACTACGGGGCCAATACAAACACCAACCCATCTGAATACCAAACATCATTCCAGAATTGAAATTATAAAGAAAGCTCTCGTCTTAAAAATACAAACATGGGGTAAATGAAGAATTTCAGGGGCATGTTGACATGAATCTCCTGAGAGTCTGGACTTCATAGATATGGTCTACTCGCTAAAGCTTGCCAACAGTGGGGAGGAACATTCTAGGAAGCCCTGGAGTCACATGGTATATTCACGGATCACCCACTGCAGGAAAGGACTGTCACCATCTTTTCCCTTTCGTGGAACACAATCCTTATGGCTCAGGTGAGCCTCTGAGGGCAGACGCTGTCGGATCTTTCTGCAAGCACCTGCTGCAGTCTTTGAAGTGCTGCTGGAAGGCAACACCAGGTATCCACAGCGGCACACCTTCTGGGATGAATCTACTCAAACAGACACAGAATTCTAGGAAAGAGACGATCATTTCCAAAATTTTTCGTGTAGACATAGTCATGCTGCAAGGGGGATAATTGCTACACTGCTCATTTGGAAGACATTCAGCAAGCACCTATTATACACCGGGGACGCTGGCTACTGAGAAAAGGCTCATGGTCCCTGTTCATTCAGGAGAAACAGACACAAGCCAGCCATGGGACAATGGCATAAAAGACACAGCAGCATGTAGGATTCCAAGAGGAATTTTGGATATGATCCTATTACAGCCCGTGGGCCAAACCTGCATGTTCTTCCCTAGCCAGAGCTTCTGATGGTCTGAACATATTTTTATTACTGGGAAAAAAATCAAAAAGAAAAATATTTCCCAACACATGAATATTATATGAAATCCAAATATCAATGTCCATAAATAAAGATTGTTTTTGGACTGAGTCATGATCATTAATGCTCATTTAATCTGTGGCTGAACAAATTCGGTCTGCAGCAGAATAAAGCCATTGTATGACATGGAAAGCTACAACTCTTGCCAGGTGGCCTTTCCCAGAAAAGGCACATGTGCGTATCCTTGAATTAATACAACAGAGCATGACTGAAGTTTGGGGTTTCATTTTTCAAAGTGGGATATAAATATATTCAAAACCATTTAATCCCCAGCTTACTGTGTGATAATTAGTGACAGAACACTCTAGAGAGAGCCCCCAAAAACTGCTGGTTATAAAGGCAAATGTCCTTCGATGTCTCCTTTTACAGAGAAGAACCTGGACTTGAGACATCAAATTTTTCCTTTAGGCCATGGAGAAGGGGGCAGTCAGAGAGAAAAACATGTACCCAATGCTGTTGACCCAGAAATGCCTAGACAGGGGGAAAAAAAACAAGACCAAGACAGAAAGTTCTAGGTTTATGTTTAAATTTTTAATCAAAAGGGAAACCAAACAAAACTCTTGCTTATGAGCAACGCCACCGTGAAGCCACAGTGTCTCTGTGTGGCCTCCAATCCTGTCTGCCCTCCATCTCCCAGATGAGTCCTGCCCCCAGAGCAGTACTGTAATAACTGACGGTCTCACTGGTCCATAGGACATCACCACAGGCTACCTGGCTTAGTCACAAACCCCTTCCTTTACTGTATGTAGTACTTCTCTGAGATGCCTGAGCCATCATCAGGTCCCCAGCTTCTCAGACCTGGGAAGCCAAGATTTCCAGTCTATGTGAAGACTCAAAGACTGGCCTACAAAACTCATCCCCAAAGCACTTTGCATACTTGAAATAGGAGCTCAGTTACATGTGTCTGAACATGACACTAACTAGTCAAGAGCAACTCAATATCTACACGATTTACACAGAAGACTGTGGGATGGTCTTCACTTGGTTCACCAGGACACAGGGTGGTATATAAAGTGCACATCGAGTTAATCATTGTATTTTCTTTCCACATGAATATCACATTCAAGCTCTCTCTTCTTTATTAAGTTATATCTTCACTGCTATTCTATTCCTTTTATACCTCACAATACAGCATGCTTCCCGGCATCTACAATAACATTTCCACGTCCAAGCAACACACGGGCTACTCCTTTCCCACGCACTGTAGGAAATGAAAAGCAATCATTTACAAAGGGTCCACAACCTTGAAGCACTTACATGGAGAGAAACTGTGCATCATGGGAGGGGATGAGGGAAGGATGCATATAACAAACCCAAAATTAAATTAATTGAGTGATTCTTAATGTCCACTCAACAGATGAAGAGGTTAAGAACTGACTCAGATAATAATTCAGTTAACCAGAAGGGAAACCCTGGAGCATAGAGCCTAAGATAATCTTTGTTACGCCAACTTCTGGAAGGAAATCATGCTACCATAGGGCGTGTGAAGATACCCAGGGAGCCAGAAGGCTACACTGACCTAAGCCTCAGCTTTCCACGAACCTCTGGGGATAACAAGTGAAAAATAAGCAGAAATACCGTTGCATTAAAAAACTACAAGCCCAGCATGGTGGCACGTGCCTATGATCATAGCACAGAGGCAGGAGCATTAGCTCAGGGTCTCCCCTATAACATATCAAGACTAAGGCTACAGGAGACCCTGCCTCAAAAAAGCCTACCTAAATATAGACAATACAAACTGGAATTTGGCATTGGCATGGGGTGAGGGAAAACAGCACAGCACTATCTAGCATGTGGATAGATCTGAGGCACCGGGATGAGCAGGTTTACTGGGGAAGGGTGGCTTCTGTTCAGCGATTGGCAAGGTGGAGGGCTTACAAGGGTTTGTCAAGGGCACTGAGCACCTGCAGCTTGGTCTACATGCGGATCTTGGGGACTGAGCCAGGGACTGCCTGAAGTCACCAGTTTGGCTATAAATGGCCTCCTTGTTGTCAGTATTCAGTATTCATCAAGGGCAGAATGGAAGCTGCCCTGGGTCTGGAGAATACAGGCCAAGGAGAGTGCACATTTGGCGGCATCCTTAGCCTGCTTAAACAAGGTTCATGGGCATGGAGAATGGGCCTCCAACAGGGATCTAGCGATTCCCTCTAGGCCTAGGGTTTGTTAAGCAAGTGATCCTGAGGACGTCTTCAGGGAAGGCTCCCAAAGGTCAGCACATCTTTGCAATGCTTCAAGGTGGAGATCTGGGTCAAGTCCAAATCACCTGTTAGGTGTGGTCTCCCCTTTGCTAGATGTTGTCCCCAAGGAGGGGAAATAAAGGACTTTTTCCTAGCACACCTAGGCCAANNAAAAAAAAAAGAAGGGGAAAAAAAAGGAAAAAACCTTTCTTTTAAAAGTGCAGGGTGGGAAAAATGGTATGTGCGTGATATTTATTCTCAGGGTCATGTCTAAAAAGTCTGGCTAGTGGGAACAAATTCCTTTGGGTTGGAGCACCAAGCCAACTTGCCAATGAATAGAAGAGAATCAACATTCAACTAAGGCTCATAGAATTGGAATGTGAAGATACATGCCCATTATAGGCCTCCAAATATTAATAAATAATAAAAATATTTGCCACCCCCCAACGTCTCTGTACTCTCTTGCCAGCCATCAGTGCGGAGCCCCTAATCTGGCCACTTCCTGATTCTGCTGTCCCCATGTAGGCTCCGGCTCCACTCTCCAGCAAATGCTATCCTGGCCAAATTCTGTATCTGAGTTTGTACACGGCACTTGGCTCCACGCCGCCGGCTGCAAGGATCCAAGGTCACGGCCCCCTCAAATCATCCAGCACTGCCATCTCGGTATTCTGGGCATCAATATCTTAGTACTTGTTAGTGTGCCAGTCCTATAGTGTCAGTTAAGGAAGCCGGCTGCTTCCCTCAGGGGTGTCACCTGCTGACCGGCATGACATGACAGGTCACTCACTAGCCCTATGGAACTTGTGCTCAGTTTCTCCAGCTAGGAAGCAGAGTCCTGATAGCACCCTCTCCCCAGGATTTGCAGGGATGTAGAGAAAAGCGGGCCGAGGTGCCGAGAACTGAGTCTGGGCTAGGGAGAGCCATTTCCCAGCATCGTCCCAGGACTCATGCCGTCCGACTCTCTACAGCACTGCCTGACAGCACAAACTTGGAAGGACTCACAATGCAGCCAGCGCACTCCCCACACAGCATTCTAGCTGCATGGGCAGGCTGAGGAAAGCGAGGCACCTGGGCAGCAATGCAGGCAAGGGCCATTCCCATCTGCCTGCAGCTGCTCTGGAACACATGCCAGTATCTGTGAAATTTCCTGAACTCAAAATTTCAAAACCAATCTGCCCAGTCAACAAAAGCCACCTGTGTTTCAATATCCCAGTGCTACCCATCCCCCATCAGCCTGTGCACTCCACCCAGCGTGCAGGATCCCTGGTCTGCTTCTGGTGCCTGCCATGATGGCACACACCTATAATTCCAGTACCGGGGATAGCAGAGGAAGATCAGGAGTTCAAGGCCAGGGTGAGGCCAAGCTGGTTACGAAAACTGTTTCAACAAAACAAACGACAACCTAAAGAAAAACAAGCTTCCACTTCTGAGTACACACAGCCCCTCCAGTGTCCAGAAGAACGCTGTGTCCCTCTCACCTTTTCAGAGCCAGTGTCCCCAAGGCCACCTTTGCGGATCATACCCTGGCCTCCACAGCCCCACACAGCCCTCTGCAGACCAGCTCCCACTGATGAGCACTTAGAGGCACTTAGCGGAGAGGGCGAGAGTGCCCTATTGACCATGGGGATCAATGAAGCTTCGTTATCCCCAGGTGAATTTCCCACACTGGCTCATCTGGGGCAGTTCAGATCCTCAGGGGCCAAGTTCCTGGAGGCCAAAGGCTGCTCCGCCACACTTGCCTGGCATCCAGACAAGCAAGAGACTCCCTATCAGAGCCTCCCGAGGGCACAGACAGCTAGGGACACAGTGTACTGTTAAGCATCTCTCAAGAAATTTACACACTGACACTGTCATTACTAGCCACAAACAAAAGCACACTGCTGCGTTTTGCTTTCATTTCCACAAAGGTGGTGATTTGACCAGTGTCTGAGTTTTTGCCTGTGTAGATTCAAGCCAGACACAGAAGACCAAGGGCTGTGTTTCTACCCAGCACAGGCTGCCTTTGAAGGTGAGCCTCACGCACCCACCCACTCCACATCAGACACAGCACTAGATCCTAAGGGTGGGGAAAACATTAAGTGTAAAAAGCCTTTGGACTGATGCAGGAGGGTCATCTGTCTATGTGTTACTTTTATTGGTTAATAAAGAAACTGCCTTGGCTTTTTGATAGGGCAGAATTTAGATAGGCGGAGTAGACCGAACAGAATACTGGTAGAAAGAAAGCAGAGTCAAGCATGGCGCTCCGACCCGAGATGGACGTAGGTTAGAATCTTTCCGGTAAGCCACAACATCATGGTAAACACAGATTAATAGAAATGGGTTAATCAAGATGTGAGAGTTACCCAGTAAGAGGCTAGAGCTAATGGGCCAGGCAGTGCTTAAATGAATACAGTTTTCGTGTAATCATTTTGGGTAAAGCAAGCCATAAGCCGGGCGGCGGAAAGTGGCCCAATGGTTCTTTACTGCATTGGACAAAAGTCTATTCCCTCACACAGAGGCTGGCTGGAGTCTTTCTGTGTGTGAATACACGTGTGGGATGGAGGGTCCATGTGGGCAGGCCTAAGGTCAAAGTCTGGAACTTCCTCAATTACCACACACACACCCCACACCACCCCTTTTGAGACAGGCTCTCTTACTGAACCTGGAGCCTACTGATTCAACTGGCTGGCCAATAAGCTTCCAGGATCCTCCTCCATCACCCATTCCTAGTGCTCAGATTACAGGTATCCACTGCTGTTCCTGGATTTGTTTTCAGTGTAGAGTACTCAATATCTACTCATGTTGGTGGCATTTTACCAAAAGAGTCATCTCCCCACCTTGCCCCATTCCCAGAGTGGTCTTAAGAAAGGGTCCCATCAAAGCTGCCTTCCTTGTGTGGCCATGGAGCTCCTCATCCACTGCATAACCCTCGCTCTGTGCACTTCTCAAAGTCTGCTCTACAAACAGGATTCTAACTAGACCATTAACGAGACCTAGAGGAGTCCCTTGGGACCAGACAGAGGTCAGTCATCTTTGATTTTCAAAACACACCCCAGGCATACCCACCATTTTTATTTTCTTATCATCAAGAAAGGGGCCCCTGGGGAAATCAAAGACAGAAGTGACACTATGCAGAGTAATTCCTCCATCCTTCTAAGAGCAGTCTCAAATGGTTCATTTAAAGGGTGACAAAAAAAGAGTCCCAAGACACCTAAGGAAACCAGTTCTTCAGAGTCCCATGTGGAAGATAAGGTAACCGCTCCCCTAGGCATGCGTCTGAGAAGTCCTTAATAAACACACTTCCTCCAATGTCCTGCCATCAGCTAGGAAAACAGCCTGTCCTTCCTGCACACCACACTGCCTTTTTAAGGACACCTGCTGTCATTTCCAATGGGGAAATAGAGTGTTTCTCGTGGAACAATTGGCATAAAAAGGGCTCTCACATAATGCCCTTCAATCTCCGGCAAATGAAAATCAATCAGCTGGCAAGATTGTGTCACCAGAGATCAAAGGGACGAGTTAGACCTAAACAGGCAGGTGGACCTGACAGGCAGTCCAAAAAATGAGGGAAGCAGGACAGGAATCAGCCTTCTTCGGTGACCTCGTGGTCTTGTCGCTTTCTACGCGGCCAGGACAAACTGGCTGCGTGGAGAGCTATTTTGGTCACACAGCTGCAAACATATGATTGATGAAGATGTTTGGCGCCTGGCTCCCAGGAGCAGCGAGAGGCAAGCAACTGCTCTACCAGCCATTAAGGAGCAGAACGCCTGGCTATTCACTCATTCTTCCTCATTCTAACCATGGGAGGCAGCCACGTCTGCCCTGGTCCTTGCGGCTCTTCCGTAAGCCACAGGTTTCCTTTCACATTCCCTTATCTGTGAGAATAGAAGCATCTACGTTCGTGTGTTTAGCAAATGCCAGCACCACTGTGCTCCATCAGTCTCGTGCGCAGCTCTCTTCTTGGCAGAGTTTATCTTCATTGATTTCTATTTCTGACCTGCTTGGTGCTGGCTCATTCATTATTCAGTGAAAATCTGGCCATAAGACCAGGGCTTGATATCCTGCCAACAGGAGCCTGAGCAGGTGGGACCCCTGAGTCTACCCTTCAAAGAGTCAGACCCCAAATAAAGCTGTGTACTTCCACTCTACACACTGCTCACTTTCACATTGGTCCTTCTGAAGAACAGAGTATGTCTGCCTGAGTAGAAACTTAGCTTAGTAGGGTAAAAAAGAAAAGAAAAAGAAAAACAGCAGAATCAAGTGGCTTTGACAGCAAAGGTTTGATCTTGGCCAAAAAAAAAAAAAATTAGTTTATTTTTGAGAAACAAATATTTGAAAAATGGACTCTTTGGTAGCCATCCATCTTGTAGTGTTCTTCAATTCCCGGAGGGAAGGCAGGTGGAGGTGCTCTCTGTCAGCTACTGCCACGGGCCACACCCATCCATTGCTCAGCGATGTGACCACAGTACCTAGGATGCAGAGTCCAGGGGACACTGCTAGTGTGATGGATGAAGATGCAGGGAATGGATGCTTTCACTGTTTACTTGTTTGACTCTTTGCAGGAGACAGAGGTAAAGGAAACTGATTTTAAACCATTAAGAGTCTCAAAGACAGAAGAAACTACTTTCAAAAATTTTCAGCTGAAGCTCATTATTGAAGAATTCTACTTCGAAGACACTGTTTAAGAACAAACTACCTCCCTGCCAATCTGTGCATAATCTGATGTTCCTGGAAGACACCAGATGAGGGTGTTTCTCTCTATCCTTGCAGGGCTTCTCTCCCAGGTGAAGCATCATTAAGCGGTCTGAAATACAATGGCTAACTTTAGCTTGAGGTCCTGGTGTGAGCCGTCCAGCTCTCCACTGACATCATCATTACAAGACAGAGGTCTGAGCTTCAGAACACACCTGTGGAAAGGCCAGAGTGCATGCAATTGTCCCCAACCTCAGACACTGTACCCAACGGTGCAGGAGAGCATTCACACTTGTCTTTCTCATCTGGAGAAGTGAGGAAGCCATCATGAAGAATGAAATCAAGATTGTCCTCCCATGCACAACTAAAATCGGTAACATCTCACAACATGAATATAACATATGCATGAGCATGTGCGTGCATGCGTGCACACACACACGCACTCACAAATGAGTTAAAGATCATCACAGATTCCCTGTAGGCCATTGCATGGAGAGGCAGCAAGATGGGGGTAGCTGTGTTTCCATGGCCTTACTGTGGTCGACAAGGAGAACTACGTGGTGAGTCTTGGTCCCCAGCTGCCTTCAGCCTTCAGAACAGAGAACAATTCTTTGTGTTCTTTGCCATTTCTGTCCTTTGGGAGGTGGTTTCAGGAGCCAGGAAGAGAAGAGAAAAAGCATGGTTCACAATGCAGTGCTAAGTTCGTGGTTTCTTCTGGAAACAGGCAGGGATAATGACAATGGTGGCAGTCACGACACTGCCAGGAGCAGGGCCTGGCATTCAAGGCAAGAGTCACCACCAGCAGATCCTGGGATAAAGGCAAGGCCCTGAAAGCCTTGAAAACACTTGACTAAATCCTACTTTTTACAATGCAAGCAACTTTCATCAACTTTTTATAACCAAGTAATAATTTCAAGATCAATGCAACATACTTCATTTCAGCCGTTTCATTCCCATGACACTTTTTCCAGCTACACAGTCTCATTTTCTAAAAACTCGGCCGTGAACAGGGTGAAGGATAGGAAGCATCCCTGATGGGAATGAACCCCCTCATCACTGTGAACCCCACTTTCCCACCCTCGCACACACTCGGGTAACCTGTGAGCCACTAACATCCCAGCTGAGTGCTCCATGGGGTGGCCACCATGTAGTTTAGCTGGGAAAGGGGTGTGTGTTCCTCACTGCCACTGAAGCAGTAGTCCCCTGTGTGTCTGTACAGATGAATCAGCTCCAGATTCCATGACCCTCTGGGCAGACTCAGGTGGATAATGGCTATTAATGAAGTGGCCATGGTTCTGCTTAGGACCGGTACAGGAACTTCCTATCAAACCACACACACAAACCCTTTTGCTTATCTGATGGACAGAGTTGTCTCCAGTCACTGTCCCACCCTCTCTGCAGCAAAAGGACAAATGTCTCTCAGGTCTTAGAGCAAGGCACCTCTTTTGTCTCTTTTTAGCATCAAGTCAGTTTTAATCATCTCAACAGTTAAACTATATAAATGATGACGTTCTTTTGTTGTCCCAGCTATAAGTAGGTCGGAGCTCAATCTGTGACTGAGTGCCCTTGATGGGTAATCTTGATTTTCAACTTGATGGGATTTAGAGTCTCCATGGAATCACACCTAATGTCTGTTAGGAGTCTCTACAGTGGGTTAATTAAACTGGGAAGACCCATCTTAAACCTAAGTGGCATCACTCCATGGGTTGAACTCCTAGACTATATTTTAAAAAAAAAAAGCAAGCTGACTGGGATGTTATGTGACAGCTGCCTCAGGCTCCTGCACTGTGCTGTCCTCACCTTGATGGACTGTATCCTTGAACTAGGAGCTGAAATAAACCCTGCCCATCATTGAATTGCTAAGCCAGGTATTTGTTATAACCGAAGGACATAACCATCACACCAGCATGTCTTTTGAACCAATACATGGAACTTACGTACCAATCTTACATATTCATGCTACCTCCATGCCATCTTAGTTTCCTGCTTCCTCTCTCCCTTCATTATGGTTTCTATGTTTCCTTTGTGAAAAACCTCTAGGAATTTTTTGTAAGCTACTGCAAATACTATTGGGAGCATGGTGAGATGCGTTAGACAAATTAATAAATCCGGTCATCAACACGCAGCCCTCTGCAGCAATGGATGCCAAGCAGACGGTAAGAAGTGCCAAAGTCGAGGCAAGGGCTCTGAGAAACTTTTCGACTTTGGGGTCAACTCTCCACCAAAAACATTTTCTTCTGGCTCCAGTTGTCACAGAACATCTGGAAGCCTGTGTGAACTGCATGTTAAGTATGTTTTAAAGTAAACAGAAAAACAGCCTCATAAATTCCAAGTCAGGAGTGACTGTCAATTCTGCATTTACTTGCAACTCAGTCCAGCAGGCCCACACCCACACACTGAACTTTTTTTTCTTCTACTTATTTCTTTAAAGATTTATTTATTTATTATGTATACAGTGGTATGATGCAAGGTGTCCTTCTGTATATATGTGTTGCTGTTATTGGTTGATGAATAAAGCTGTTTCGACCAATGGCTTAGCAGAGTAAAGCCAGGTGAAAAATCTGAACAGAGATAGAGAGAGTAGGTGGGGTCAGGGAGATGCCATGTAGCTGCAGAAGGAGACAGATGCCAGATCCTTACTAGCAGGCCACAGCCTCATGGTCATACATACATCAATAGAAATGGTTAATTTAAGATGTAAGAGTTAGTTAACAAGAAGCCTGAACTAATAGGCCAAACAGTATTGTAATTAATATAGATTTTTGTGTTATTATTCGGGTCTGGGCGGTCAGGAAACAAACGAGCAGTCTCTGTTTATAGTGGTACACAGTGTTCTGCATGTATGCCTGCAGACAGAAGAGGGCACCAGATCTCATTATGGATGGTTGTGAGTCACCATGTGGTTGCTGGGAATTGAACTCGGGACCTCTAGGAGAGTAGCCAGTATTCTTAATCTCTGAGCCATCTCTCTAGCCCCACTGAACTTCTTAAATGGTATTCCTTTTGGCAATTTCTTAGGCTGCTCTTCAGACCTCATATACAGAAGTAATCAGAGACTGGAAGCCTGCAGTCTGATGCAACAGACAATGTACCTGGATCACAATTTCTATTGTTTAAAATGGACATGAATTAAATATTCCTTACCTGAAAATGTGGGGACCAAAAGGGGTCATGATTGTATGTTTTTCAGATTTGAGGATTTATGCACATACATAGTGAGACACCTACCGTAGTGATAGGATCCATGAACACCAAATTCATTAATGTGTCACTTACATTGTCTACATATGACCTGCAGAAAATATTTTCTGTAAGAAACAAAGAGTTAACATGTAATTCTCACTAACGAAGTCCTGTAAGTTTGAATTTCAGATCTAGAGTTTTCTGATTATGGTTGGCATAAAATTGTTGACAGTCTTGGATAGTCCAAACGGCATAAACAATATGATAACAACCCTCCCCACCACCACCACCCAGTTTAAACTGCACAAACTACCCAAATACAATCACAGTGTTTGTTACCTGCCATGGACATGCTTTCAAGGTGGACCTACTCTCCAGGCCAGAGCAGGGGACACTCGTGCTCTGGTCACTGGGCTCTGGGCTGGCAGGACACACACTCTATGCAGATGGTGACCAGCACAGGGCTCTCTCCCCCTCCTAGCACTAAATAAGCCATCTGATTTGGGGCACATGGTTAGCATATCTTGGTACAGCAAGCTTTGATCTTGCCTCAATATGTACAAACAGAATGGTCTGCTGATGACAAGGAGAAAACCCGTACACAATGTCAAAGATGGTTTCAGCAAGTCAAGAAAATTAGTCACAAGCTCCTCAATGATGGGGACATGTTCTGAGAGACATATTTTTTTAGTTGATTGAGTCACTGTGTGAACATTGAGTGTGCACTGATATACTGACTCACATACTGAAGTTTGTCCTCTCCCCCTTGGAATCCTGGTGCAATCTGGATACAACAAACATAAAATGCACAAGGCAGTTTGCATGGAACATGGCATGTTGCTTTATATTACAAGGTATATGTTGCAAATTAATGACCAAGTCAAGTGTGTGGTATATGCCTGTAATCCCAAATATCCAGCAGACTAAAGCAAGTGAGGATAGCCTGGGTTAAGGGGTAAGACAATGTTTTAAAATAAAGACTCTAGGCTACATACAAAACAAAGACCCAAAGTTACAAAACAAAACAAAATAAAAAAACCAAAAGAAGAGAACACCAGAGGTAGGATCACAAATACAGCAAGAAGAACCCTCTGATATAATTGTTATAATACAGAGCTAGGGATTGTCCTCTCCTTGTGTATATTTCTAAGTATCCCAGAAGAGAAGTGTAGAGTTTGAATGTAATTGGTCCCCATAAGCCTATAGGGAGTGTCACTATTAGGAGGTGTGGCATTGTTGGAGTAGTTATGGCCTTGTTGGAGGAAGTGCTTCACTGTAGAGGTAGGCTTTGAGGTTTCCTATGATCAAGCTGCTCCCAGTGATATAGTTTACTTCCTGTTGCCTGCTGATCAAATGGTGGTACACACCTTTAATCCCCAAACAGGCAGAGGCCAATGGATCACTGTGAGTTCAAGGTCAGCCTGGTCTACAGAGCAAGTTCTAAGACAGTCAGAGCTACACACAGTGAAACCTTGTCTCAAAAAAATAAAAAAATAAAAATAAAAAGATGTAGAACTCTCAGCTCTTTCTCCAGCACCATGTCTGCCTGTATGCCACCATGTTCCACTATGATGATAATGAACTAAATTTCTGAAACTGTAAGCTGCCTCAAGTAAATCTTTTCCTTTGTAAGAGTTACCATAGTCATGGTATCTCCTCACAGCAATAGAAGCCCTAACTAAGATAAGAAGGGAAGATGGCTCCCATTGAGAAAGGAAGGAAGAAAAGGAGGGCTGGATTGTCTTGTGGAGAAATTGTCTTGGCAGACAAGGTCTGATACCTGGTCCAGTTTTCTTGCTTGTCCACTGAGGGTGTAGATGGCCAGGGGCTTGAAGGCTTTCCTCATTCAGAGACTGTGATCAGTCAATGCCTGAACTCATGCATCTCACACACACACACACACACACACACACACACACGAAGCCAGGGTAACATGTGGCACATCGCCATCAGAACCATTATCCCATATGTATCAGAAATGTTGTTTAAATGAGCTTGGTACAGGAAAGCCAATGCTTCTGGTTGGATCCAAACCCTGAACACTCAGAGAGAGCTGGCTAAGGAGGAAGACATCAGTGCAGATCTCGAGCGCCCAACTGTAACAGATGGCAATGCTGTTCATTCTTCTGGGAAAACAAGGGAAACACATCTCTGAATGAGATAGTTTCAGAATCTACATCCAGGGACATCCAACACTAAATCCACTTCCGCATATAGGCTGAGTTTCATTTACCTAGAAATTATAGAAAGAAAGCTTGCCCTTCTTTTTTAATTTTCCAGATATATATGAGCTATCCTGAACATGAACTACAGGTCTCAACAGGAAACTCATTTGTGTTTCTTATACATGTAGCCTAAAGGTAATTTTGAACAATGCCTTCAGTATACTGGATGCAACCACCTAGGAGCGGAGGTGTGGGAGCTTCCACTTGGGGGTGTGAAGAGAGGTACTCAAAAAGTTTCAGATTTTGGAATATTCCCAATTTGGGGAACGGGTAGTTATATTGTTTCTTGTTTAATCATTTAAGAGTAATAGGTTTTTTTGTTTTTAATTGCAACGCACTCTTAAGAAATCTGAAAACCTAAGAGATAGCATTAACCAAAGGGTGAGGTATGGAAGCCCTTGGTTTAATTCAAGATAACATATGTCCATTGATCTGACAGGCTTTGCTGAGTACCCACATCTCTCTGAGAAAACCTGCAAAGGAAGGATGTTCTTTCTCCTGACAGCCTCCAAGGGTACGAGTGTGATTAGCCCTACTTTTGGCTGAAGACGACATCAGTTATCTTGTATGGCACTGCAAATTAGAAGTCCCAGTGAATCAGGCCTGTGTGTTTTCAAAATTCTGGAAGTTTACAAGCACTATGTTTTCTTAAGTAGCAAAATGCCTGGTGTGTTTTGAATAGTAATTTCTAAACCAATTACTTTGCCAACATGACCCATCAAGATGGGTAGGTAACTGCTTCTGTCTACATAGATCATGGGATGTGCTTTGGCACAGACATTTCCAAACTTTCTGCTATAAACTTTTCTCTTTTTCTCTGCCAAAATTAATATATAATCATATAAGTTCATCTTAACCTATATTTGTGAATGAACTTTCTGGTTATGAAATAAAAAGAAAAACACTACCCGGGGGAGAGACTGACATTTTTGTAATCTTTGTCAGCTCAGTGGGCCTGTTTAAGATGGAGTCTAAATATCACACTAATGATATCAATACAAGCAAGTTCAGAGGGCCTACCTAAAACATGCTTGAATTGTCAAAGAAATTCTGGTGAGTTTGTGTTTCTCCCAGCTCTAAATTAACATTGATTCAACAAAATCTTTGTGAGACCTATTTTTTAATCATGGGAGAATTCTGAGGTTCACTCCATGTGTGTAATAGAAAACCGAAATCAAATAAGTATAATGAAATGGATGCTGCTATTCATTGCTGAACATTTCCCTTTGATGTAGTGTACACAAAACCAGGTCTGCCTAGGGTCCCCTGAAGCAGCATACAGTCAGCAAGGGCCATACATGGATGGAGCTCAGGGAGACTGCCCCAAGCACTCAGAAGGCTGCCAGCACCCGGAGAACCCATCTTCTGTCTCTCCAGAGATTACCTTGCACTCCAGAACTAACCAAACCCTGGCTTGTCTTTCTACACCATCCCTGGTGGCTGTGGTCAACACCAAGCTGAAACAATCAGATGAAAACTGGTGGGCTCACAAGCCAAGGGGTCCCCATGAGCGTCCACCCAGACAACTGGCCCTGTGTGCCCTGTACAATTTCAGCAAACAAGGGCCATTGAAACCACAAGGAGACCAGTGCTCAGCCCAAACAGAAGGAGTTTCCCTCAACAGGATGCACACAGGTATGGACTTAAGCCTAAAATGTCAATCAAAGACTTCTCTTCCTTCCCCTCCTGAGAATGGTACAATGACTCCCATCAATGATGATGGGTGAGTTTTCTATTACTGCAATTAAAAAAAACCATTGCCAGGGTATTATAGAAAGAAGGGGTTATTTGGTCTTATAGTTTTAATTAGAGTCCACTACCGCCATGGTAAGGAAGCAG
>LOEQ01000799.1:340871-369894 GCA_001685075.1 Bramus lutescens | reverse complement strand
GGAGATGTCACATTGTCGTGTGGGCTACACTTGCCAGCAGCCCGGAGCTCCTCTTCTACAAGGTTTGTGTTGATCCAGGCACATTCCTCTGGTGGCCCCTCGGGGACTAAGGATTCCTATCAATCTCTGAGGTGGAAGGGAAGCAGAGCTAAAGGGGCCCAGGAAGACTGTGGCTCTCAACTTCAGTCTGAGGGACAACAGCGAAAGGGGACTGCCATTATCCTTCGGACTTGGTTTCTGGCAAGACTCTAGATGAGCTTGTAATTCACTGCAGCAATGGACTGCCTGAACCAGACTCCCACCTCTATACCCTCCTGGGTATATACCAACATGGAGTCTACCTTGGTCTGAAGACTTATTGTAGCCAACAGCATACGAGCAAATACAACACTGAAACTGGATATCCTTAAAAATTCAGGCTTGTTTAATCCCTAGTGGAAATTCCTATGCTACCTTGCAAATAAGCTTGAGGTAGTTTTTCAAAAGATTTAGGATCCCTTGGAGAGAGGCTCCAGTTACCCCTGAAAGAACCCTAAGTACACAAGTGAGCCCAGTCAAAAATCATAGAGACCAGTAATACACATTCCAGTTGAGCCTAGGCCAGCCTACCAGCACACCAAACAAAGGATAAATTACTTAATTTGTAGTGTTTGTTATGCAGGAGATGGTAACTAATACACTGTTCTATCTCATAAAAACATGCCCCAAAAGCATGGTCCCAAGACTGCAATTCTCAAGATATAGGTTTTTGTGGGAGGTTTCATGTGGAGGTTTTAGTGGGCATCTATCTACTGTTTAAATATTAAACAGCAAAAGCTTGTAGGCATTACTAACGAAACTCCTTGGACAAGGCTGTCTGCATGTGGCAAATGGCATAGTCACTTTCTACCAGCTGCAACTGTCCTAAGCCTTCCTATCACCTAAGGAATATAAGACTTGGTAATTCTCCCTGAAGTCCCACCCGCTGCCTAGCAGTCTGAGTTAGCTCTAGAACAGAGCTGTGTTTTCCTCCCTGTGAGTTCCTTCCATGTGCAGGAACCGGAGGAAACCTAGACACCCTGGAGAGTTGCTCACAAGCCATTACACTGTGGTTGTTCTCTTGAAAGTGCTTGCTCTGCATTAAGTAGCTTGAAATGTCACTGGGGAGAAAGGCTAGCTTCAGCAGGGATAGAATCAAAGGGTCCCGAGGGCAGACTTCACGCCTATGATTGTTTCTTAGCAGCACTACACATCCTGATAGTTCCCTACCCCCTTCTTTATATGTCCAAGATGACAACAAGCTTGAGTGGGGAAACTAATACAGCCATCTGGTCAACCTCCTTTCCCACATCATTCAGAGGTCCCTCTATTCAGCCTGATACTAGTTGACCCAGGCATCTCTTGCACTGTTTATCCAGTTAGGGTATCTTAGAGCCTCACAACTAAACCATTAAGTTCATTGTATGAGTAAACCATGCTTAACCAACTGTCTGTTTCTCATTCATTCCCATTCATTGATTCATTCATTCTTAAAGAGTCATACCCAGTCACAATGCCAGTGAGAAGCTGACAGCCCAGAGGACAACACCAAAGAGGGGTAACTAAAAAACATAACCTCAGCTGACACTGAGACATGAAGCACTATGTGTTACACATGCTAAGAATATTAGAAAGTACTGACTGAAGAATGTTACACACACAGCTAATAGAAATGTGCTAGATAGTGAGCAGAGCTGAGATTCAAACCTGTCACACTGTCATACAGCTGCCAGATAGAGCTGAACATAGATAGGGTTGTTGAACTGATAGACCTGGATTTTATTTCACTAGCCGAGCTCTATGGTGGCTCAGTTTTAGACAAAATGATTTTAAGGTGGACTGAAGGGAAAATGAGCCAATTAAAAAGAGGCTACTACAGTAAATCCAGAGACAAGGTGGGGAAAATCAGACAGACAATGTCATAGGAAGCCTGGATTCCAGAGACACTTTCGGCGCAAAATAAACAGGTGGGTGTCTCTGGATACTGAGAGTCAGGGAGAGACAATTCAAAGGCAGAACAGACCTGAAATATAGTAGTGGGGGGAATTTAAGGGGTTTCCAGGTTCAGTAAGTCACTAGGAAGACTCACAGGGCTCACAGCAAAAGGTCACAGATCAAAGTCAGACAATTGTAGAAGCTCATAAGGTCAAGTTCACCACTAACTGCAGTGCCATCTACCAAGAGTCCTCTCTACACGAAACATACAGGGAGAGCTCCATCCTTCCAGCAACAAATCCTGGCAACACACGGAAGGTGTTGATACTGCCTACACAGAGGTGTGTCATGCACAGAGCCCACAGGTTATACTGGAGGCAACTCACACAGGCGTCTTCCACCAGATTACATCAAAATTCCAAATGGCTTCCATCAACCACGCTGCATGTACAGCAGTGTGGACACAGACTTGGAAAGGTGGGGAACTCTCCCCATATGCCATGTTTGCAGACACCAGCCCAGGGCCAACCCTGTAAGGCCAGCTGGCCACCTCTAAGATGGACAGCCTCAGGTTGCTACGTAATACTGCTTCGAAGATCAAGAAGAGTTTGTGTTATAAGGTGACATCTTATGTCCAACACACAAGTGCTCAACTTACCCACTGACAGCAGTTCTCAGTCACGTTGGGATGACAGTCAACACTTTTACCATATCCAAACAGATTGCCAAACACACACACAAATACATCTCAGAGCAGGGCCAGCAGGTTTTAAGGTTGCTACCAGTTACTCACTATCCCAGAAAGGAATCCCTGGGAAGATGGCAATCTGCATTTCATTATTTAGATAAGTCAACATTAGGTCTGCTCCAGAATCAAACACAATTAAAGCTTTAATTAACTCAAACTCAAGCAGTCCCATATTCAAATAAAAAGCATTTTTCAGGCAATGGATAAGAGGAGGGTAGAGGTCACTTCATTTTTAGACAGGCTACTTCCCTTGTTGCTCTGTGTCTGAGCTGTGTGGTGTGCGAGAGGAGGATGCTCTACCTGTGCTCTCCTGGAAACCAGGGGCTCGGCAGGGAGCCAGAGAATCCCAGCAATCCTCCTGCCCCTGCCCCTCAAACAACACTAGGGTAGGTACACAGAGACACCACTGGCTTTTTATATGGATGCTGGGGATTCAAATTCCAGTCCTGGCACTTGTATAGCAGGGGAACTGTGAGTCATCTTCTCAGTCCTGATTTTTAAGAGAAAGGAACAAGACAGCCTCCAAACAGAAATATATTAAAAATAATAACTTCTAGAGCTTCCCAAGGATAGGTACATTTTTACATCCTCATAACCGCAAAGTGACCACTACAGTCAAGTCCCCTCCACCAGGTCTCACTCAGTCACTCAGCAGACACTCTCTACTAGCAGAAGGCAAATCCATGTCAAACGAAAGATTTGGTAGTAAAGTTTATAATAAACCTTCTGTTATCTCAAGGCTTTATGGGATGGGAAATCTCAGGATTACCCACAAACTGCGTCCTCTTGTGTCATTGAACCTAAAATGTCCCTCAGAGGCTCATATTTTGAAATGTTTGTACCCCAGCTGCTGAAGCTGGGGAGCCTTTAGGAAGTGACACCAGCTGGCAGAAGTGTGAATCACTAACAAAAGGTAATGTCCATTCTTGGTTCCTACTAGAGGAATTATAAGTGATCTAGGGTCCTAGTCATCCATCATGTAAAAAGCCCCTGCTACACCCTCCCACTGCCATGAACTACTCTATCCTTGCCCACCATGGTGGTCTGAAACTTCTTTCCTTTCTTAGTTGTGTCTGTTGGGTACTAAGATCTCAGTAATACAATGTAACAAATGGAATAAACCTGGTATTCATCTTCTAAAGACTTATTTACTTCTATGTGTGTGCATCTATCTGTAAGTGCATGCATACATGTTGTATGTCAGTCCTCATGACTATGCACATGGAAGTCAGAAAAGCATGCTGGATCCCTTGGAGCTGAAATTATAGGCATTTGTGGCATGTTTGGTTTGTTTCATGAGTGTTGAGAGCCAAATGCCGGCCTGTATGATTGCACAGCAAGCATTTTAACTACTGAGCCATCACTCCAGCCTCTACACCTGGTTGTTTTTTTGAGTGGGTTTTCATATAACTTCAGTGAGTTAACGAACACACAACCATCACATAAGAATCTGATCCAACTGTTGTCAGCAGTAAGACACTTCCCTCTTGGGGCTCCTCTTAGGTAGAACTGAAGTCCTGCTCTAATATTAATAAAAACAAGGGGGGGAGAAGAGAGCTTGCACACAGAGCGGTCACTAACGTAAGGAAGAAGATGATAACTGAGATCTAGGGTTAAGAGTAAACAAAATATCCCTCCAGGACCTACTACACATAAAGAGACCTGGGAGAATGGGTGAACTGTTACTGCAGGTGTAAACCCAACATAGGACAATAGAAAGATTGCTCAGCAGTGAAGCCCTGGCAGAGGACTAGAGTTCCAGTTTCCAGCACCCACATCAGGCAGCTCAGAAATACCTGCAACTTCAGTTCCAGGGGGTAACACACCCCTGCCCCCATCTCTATAGGCAGCTGCACCCATATGCACTTAACCAAACCACACCCATATGCACACGTATATGTGACTGAAAATACATCTTTAAAATAAATTCTAAGGGCTGGAAAGATGGCTCACTGGTTAAGAGCACTTGCTGCTCTTATAGAGAGCTCAGGGTTCAGCTCCCACACCCACATGGTAGCTCACAAACATTCACAATTCCAGTTACAGAGGCTCCGACCCCATCTTCTGACCTCTGCAGGTACCAGGCACACACATGGTTCACATACATGCACACAGGCAAACACACACATAGAACAAATTAACTTTTTTTAAAAAGGAACACACACACACACACACGAGACACTGTCCTCACAGAGCTTTTATGAATGGCCTGACCTGCAGGAGTCAGGGTCAAGGGAAATGGATTCTCCTCAAGATGAAAAAGAAACTGTATTCTGGTCGCGCTACCCACTCCCTTTCTAGACTCTGGCTTGAAGACACCCTGACCGAACAAGACGATCTTTAAAAAGAAACCTCTGTGCTGTCCCAACAGATCTCAGGTCCAAGTTCAGAGCCATCCATGAGCTTCCTTCTCCTGATTCCTGCATTTCTTCTTCCTTCCCCCCACATGAAACAACAAGTGCAATCACAGATCAACTTATTTTTCAGTATCTGAAGAGCCACAGGACATTGATCTACACTCCAGGCCCTCAACTGGATTGTCTCGCTGTCCTGACAAGAAACACTAAATTATTTCTTGAACTAAAGCAAGGATCTTTTAGGTGCTATAATCTCATTCCAAATCCTTTTACCCACTCCCTGCTCTTTTGGCCCTGACACTGCAATCCTCTTTGGGTAATCTGAGGTCTGGCGGGCACCAGGCCTGCAGTGGCTTTTGCTTTTCCTCCCACTCTGTGGCATTGTTTGCTGCTGGGAGGGGGCACACTGCCAGGGTTCAGGGCCCCATAATGACTTTGTTCTTACAGGGCAACTGTTAATAATTAACAGGAAGCATTTTGTCTTTAAATCTCACAGCTTGAGTAACTAAGATCTCACAGTGCCAAAGAAACACTTAATTCCAGGGTGAGGCGGTTCCAACATACTCTAGTGGGCCTAACCATAGCATTAACTGGCTTCATTCATCTGGCGATAAGGTGTTCCTGCCTCTTCTCTGATAAATGCCAAGTCTAAAGGGGAGGTGGGATGGGGAGAAGAGAGGCACGGTTTCTGTCCTCACTCAGTTTAGACTCTGCTGAGGAGAGGTGGCCACCAGTGTGAGAGCCAGGACAGATGCTGGGGCATACTAATGTTCTGAACTGGAAGAGGTGACACAGGAAAGCCAGAAAAGAGATCGATATGTCTAACTGTCAAAAATGGAGAGCATCCCAATAAGACTCAAAAGGGAACTAAGAAGGGGGTACTTGGTAGTCAGGAGTCCCAAACACAGGGAGGAAGTCTCCACCTACAACTATCGGAGCACACAGGTACTTGGAAAGGAAAGGACCATCAGCTGGATGCTCACGGGGAGTGTAGTAAGTCACTCGCTCATTCAGTCAAAATGAGCGATACTTTGCGGAACAATGGGCCAGGTACCACTCTAAACCCAAGATACAGCAGCAAAGGACGCACTCAAGAGCACAGCCTTGAACAAAACAAAGCCTGCACAGTCAAGGAACTCACAAAAAAGAAATACATAAGATGTGTGCGGTAACAAAAGCTAAAGAGAAATGTCAAGAGGGGCCATGGTAAGAAAGGAGAGAGGGTCAGAAGGTCTCTCTTCTAGATGGGGCAGACAAGGAAGGTATTTATGAGGAGGTGAATCTGAGCAAAGACCTAAGAAGGGACGGAAGCAATGATGAAGACATCCACCCCCAGGGCCAGGGTGACAGACATCAGAGGCAGAGGACGAATACAGGCATGGATGAACAAATGTAAGATGCATCTGGACCACGTTGCCAGTGTTCACGTTCCAACTCCATTATGTCACTAATACTATGACCTTGGGCCTGGTTTAGAGGGGCCTGGAATGTTCCAGAAGGGGTTCTGTACCTAAATTTCTCATACTGTCCTTGATAGTTCCTCAGATGCAGCTTAACGAAGTCCTTTAGACAACACTGCAGAGACAAGACATGGAAGTGAATCATCACCACGGGGTCAGGGAACAGGGGACAGAAGGGAGCCATCTATGAGCCATTTAGGAAGGAAAAGTCAGGAGGTGACAGGGCATCTCTAATTTCATGCAGAGAAATCACTATATATGATGCTGAGCTATTTATCAAGAGCCCCTGCGTGAGGGAACATCAAGAGAACCTCAGTATACAATCTCAAAGTGTGTCTGTGTACCTGTGTTACTGTGTGCGGCTAAACTAGACCATAAAACACTTGTAAACAGATCCTACTTATTGAACTGTCTCGATCTAGGGCAGTGGTTCTGAACCTTCCCAATAGTGTGACCCTTTAATATAGTTTCTCATGTTGTGGTGACCTTCAACCATAAAACTATATCACTGTTACTTTATAACTGTAGTTTTGCTACTATTATGAATCATAATATAAATATCTGATAGATAGGATATCTGATATGTGACCACTAAAGGGGTCATGACCCATAGGTTGAGAATCACCCATCTGGGGCATATTAGTTGTCACTTCACTGGGTGGCAGGCATTCCTGCCCTTGTATGGCGGATTGGTGACATAGAGCAAGATAGGTGACATTACAGATCCCAACGTCATATGGCTAGTTACAGTGGCAGGCGGCTCTGCACCAGGTACGTGTGGGTGACTCTAGTTTACACTCCGCCCTTGAGTGCTATGAGAATTGTGCTAGGCAATAGCTGCACCATTTATCAACCACGCCCACCTATCATGTACCATATGGCACTGAAGCCAGCCTTATCTAAGACATTACTCATAGAAAATTACCACAGGCATGGGCACAGATCATCTTTAATCCAGAAAACATTCTTACCAATGATACATAGCAACACTTGCTATTTAGGCCATGCTGTCTCATTCAACAGCTACCAGGTACGGTGTGGACCCTGGAGGTGAGTACAATGTCAGGCTCGTACCTTCTGAAACAAGACATCTTGTTTAGTAGAGGCAGTCAAAGGGAACAATGTCCCTAATGGTAAAATCTTCATTAGCTAACACCTATTTTCAACTGTCTAGATGGTATAAAACAGAGAAATAAAAAAGACGCAAGGGTTTTCCACGTTTGGGATCACACAATTTTGTCTTCACACATATAATGATCTAAGAAGGACAGTTATCAGAATTCTTCTCAGACCCAAACAATCCTCCCACTAAGGCCCCCTGAATACCCATCTTTGTCACATCCCACAATCCTCCAGCTGCTGGGGAGGTCACCAAGAGTGTGAGATACACACTCAGCAGCGCACTGAACTATAGTCAAAAGTAATGAATTCTCTGATAGAAAATTGATCTCGCTTGTTCCCATAATGTAAGCTCTGTCAAGAGAACAAACAAACAAGGCTATAATAATTAATTGAAAAGAAAGACTCTAATTAAAATTTTATATTAGTGTACATAATGGCCAGAAATAGTAAACATTGCTTTAAAAAAAAGTCAGAGCTGTAAAACAACAAAAAGCTCTGCCTGTGCAGATAACCAGCACTTAGTACTGTCTGTCAAAACACACACTCCAGCTCATCCGCTCACCCACAGCAAATGGCACAAAGAAGGAAGAATGCAGAACCATGAAATATTTAACCATGAGCATGGGATCCAATTCAACATCTACTCATTGAGTGTCTCCAACTTCTGACATTCCTTCGATAACACTCCGTGCACACTCAGTACACACACAGATGAAGTGTGGGCAATGTGACCAGAGCCATGGAGGATTTTCCAGTGACTGAGTGCAATCACTATCACTACAATGACACCCTTGGAAGAGAAATGGCCCATGTATACAGAGGATCACAAGAAAGTCTACAATGACAAGAATCGTCCTGGTGGAGCAAGAAGTTGAATCCGACAGGCAGTGAGCTCTTAGGATGGAGTCTTGCAGGGGACACTACATACAAAACAACCCAAACAGCAGCTGGAATGCTCTGTTGCAAGAGGGAAGAAAGAAGGATGTTTTAAAGAATATTTCCCTCTCATTTCATTTCGCCTCACAACTAGGTCTTGCTCCCTGTCTAGGAACCCCTTGCAATGAGCTTGGGTACTGCCCATCCTTGGGATTACCAGCCCTGGATGGAACACTGTAACACAGCTTATGAAATTGAAATGAGAGGTATGGAGTCAAAGTTCACACTATACTGTCAACTTACCCCTGGCTTGTGGAGCAGAATGTGTAACTTTCACCCAATGGGTTGATGCAGTACCATAGATGGTGGAATTGATAGGCCTGTCACAGATAATACCTCTAGGGAGGATTTTAGGGCAAGATATTTGGTTCACTTCTCCCAACTACTGGCCTAACATTCCAATGGGCCTACCACTCAGAGAGTTGTCTAAGTGATTAAGTACAACACTTTGGAATTCCTTACAAGCCTGACAAACGTCAGTTTGCCTGCTGTCAGTAGTGCATGCATAGTTTCCAAGAAGAGTCCAAGGGGTTGTAGAGATGGCCCCGCCCAGCCACCAAAGTTTACAAAGCAAGGAACTGAGTTCTGTGAAGATGAAGTGCCCTGAGTTCACCCAGCATCAACATAAAACACCTAGGTTTCAGATCCCCAGCAGTGTTCCCCCAAAACAACTGTTAATGCCTTCTACAATATCACCCTGCTTTGTAGACCTCCAAACAGACAGGAAAGCTAACCCCAATTCAGTTGATCTGATTGAGATTTACATGTCCATCTTCCTAATGGGGTAAGCCCTTTGATGATCAAAAGGAAACCTGTTTTAGTCATGTGCATACTCCAGGGACCCACACAAAGAATGGCTTGCTGGAGCTCCAGAAACATAGGACCGATGCTCGAAGAAACACTGCTGCTAGCCCAGCCTAGGAGGAGGGAGGTAGGGTTTGGTTTTTACAGGGTGGCAGGTGGGATTTCACTAAGACTGTAGAGGAAGTAGCCACACCACAGGGGATTCTAAAGTATCAAGTGACTGATGCTACATCCCAATACATATGTATCATGGGTCAGTCTGGTTGTACCGTTGCCACCCACTTAAGAGGAAGGGCAGGCTTCACCCTCTTTCAGACATGGAAGAGAGAGCATGGGGCGTGAAAACAAATAGCTTCCCCACATCAAGTGACCATGAGGCTGGATCAGGCAGGAAGAGAAGTCGGCAGTACTACTGGGTGCTCCTATACAGAATTCATCTAGCTAGCAGATACTGTTCAACTCATAACCACACCATCAAACAGGAAAGGGGACACAAACCCTTTCCATGATATAATCCTCCAGCATAGGGATCAAACCAGAAACCACATCATGGAGACAAGACTGAAAACCATCGTGCACACGGCAGGCCCAGCATAGGATAAAGGAATCATCCTGACACGGGTGGGACGCTGGTTCCTCCAAACCATACTGTATATACCCTCTGAAGAGTTGACTTTGTATGAATGCAGTGGAGATTAAACAGATTAAATTGGGGATAAAACCCTGGGGCCTTTGCTTTTATTTTTCCCCTAAATAGAACAACTGATGATGTGTTCAATACAACTCAGAATGAAGAAGGGCTGTGAGGTTTCCTAGTGGTTCTCAATGGAGGTGACCTTGTCTTCCTGGGCACACGAGCCACTGCCCAAAGCCCTTTTGATCACTGTACCTTGAAGGGTATAACTGGCATCTCATGGGTGGAAACCACAAAAGCTTCTAAATATCCTATAATGCACAACAGGTTAGAGAAGGCTCTAGCTCCAAAGGCCAGAGTGCTACAGCAGACAGGACCAGGGATGACCCAAAACCCCCACAGGCAGGCTAAGAGCTCAAAGTCACTATCATGACAAACTGACCCAATCCAGAGTGTCTACTAGCCCTCTTTGTTCCCCTTTTACCCCTAGGAATTTCAATCTAACATATTACGTCTGAAGCTCCTTAGCTTCCAGTAAATGCTTCCACTGGCAGAGCCAGAGGCAGGTTCTTCGTATTTCCTTGATTAGGGATGAAGATCTGGGGGCCACAGTTCTGACAACCACAGAGGCTTTACCAGTGGAGGGATCGAAAGAAAAGAAGCGCTTGCAATAAGGAATATCACAGTCACTAGGTGGTGGTGGTGCACACCTTTGATGCCAGTACTCAGGAGGCAGAGACAGGCAGCTCTCTGAGTTCAATTGAGATCAGGCTGGTCTACAAGCGAGTTCCAGGACAGCCGGGGCTACACAGAGAAACCCTGTCTAGAAACACTCCTCCTACCCCCCAAAAAAGAAATGGCCAAAGTCCTCAAACCAGTAGGTGACTCCAATCTGTTGCATCTTTATATACACAGAAACTACTTTGCACTAGAGTTTCAAAGATCTTACTCAGCTCCAAGAAAGACACACACCAAACCTCCATGAGCCTGCCCCCACTGCCTCCTTTCTGTTCACCCCAGGTATTTTGATTCTTAAACTAAAAGTGAGGCAAAAGCAGGGCTGGATCCTGTGAATCACTTCAACCAGCTCAACCTGTCTCTGAAACTGTTATTTGCTGAGAGCCTTCAAGTCTTGTGAAGGAAGACTGAAAAGAGATTAAGGCCAGTTGTCTAGAGGGTAGGGTGAGACAGCAACTGGAAGATGGGGTGAAACCAAGAAGTAAACCGGGACACACGCTGCTGCAAGTCAGGACTGTCAGCCCACAGAGACCGCAGCTCGGTTTGACAGGCCGTGGAAGTGATCAAAGTGATCCAGCCCTCAGCCCGCCATTGGCCACTGTGCTGCTGGGGCTCTGCAGAGCAAAGGGCCTGTCTTGTCTGCCTCAAGGACCTCCTGTCCAGACCTGTCCCTTAAGAGGGCAGAACCAAAGGAAAGAACGCATGCTACAGTGCATAATAAATGTGGTCTCTACAAAAAAAAAGTGGGGTGTCTCCTTTTCACCTTTCTTCTGTGTCTATTCTGGGCAGGATGCTAAAATATACATAACACGAAACTACCATCAGCGCCATTTGGGACATTTCTATTGCATAATCGATTCTGCCCCTATCTGTGTCCAGAGCTCTTTCGTCATCCCGAATAGAAAATTACACGGGAGCTTTCTATAACTGCCATACTTAAACTCCTTAGCGCAATGTCCTCACGGCTCATGCAGGTTGCAGCATGCATGTCAGAACTCCATTCCTTTTGAAGGCCAAATAATACTTCCTTGTACATGTTCTGTTTAACCACCTGCATGCAGATGGACGTCTGGGTGGTTTGCACCAGCACCGTTTTTTTTTTTTTAAACAAGGTGCTAAGTGTATTTAGCAGTGTGCTGCCGTGAGGGAAGGAAGATAAAAGTCTTGGACTCTGCCACAAACCTCTGCGTGTTATCATCACCCCCATACGAGACTTAAGTGTTTTTACCTGTAAAGAGGAAGTGAATTAGACTAGCATTCTCCAGAAACTTTTGGCTGTCCTCTGTAGTAAGAAATAGATGTTTCGTTCTGACTGATTTCACACAAGCACACAGATGTAACTGAAACTTAAGTTGCACAAACAGTCGTCCGTCCCCCCCATACAATCACTCTAGCACCTTCTATCGACTCTACTATTTCTCAGAAAGAGAAAGAGTTCCAATCACTAAATTGATTTCACCGCCACCACTGAGTAACAGCTTACACAAGAGACACTATTTTAGGTATTTTTTCCCTCCAAATTGGTATTCCTTAGAATATGCTAATCACCAGCGTGCCACCACTTTGAAAATATCAATTTCATAAAAAGTGGAAAATTCTTTAGTGTGCTTGCCACAAACAAGTTACTGTGATCTGTATTCCCCCAAATTTTTGGTCATGAAAAATTTTACATACAGTCAAAAGTAAAATCCCAACATCTACTGAACACCATTCCCTCAAGCCATTAAGGGACCTCTGCACTGCGACTGTAAGGTCCCTTCAATACAGTGGGACAGAAATTCTCAACATGGGCTTTCCTTTGCATGAAACACAAACAGTGAAAATAGTTAACACAGCTCCCCAAAAGATACACAGCATCCAATCCAACCTAGTTTAAAAATTAATAGGTTTCATTTTAAGAACAAATTTATATTCAGAACAAAATAAAATGAAGAGTATCAAATCCAATAGAGACCTAGGACACTGTACCTGAGTTTCCAATGGAAAGCACAGGAAGACTTTATACATTTTTATTTTTGTGTGTGGTTTTTTTGGTTGTTGTTGTGTTTTTTTGAGTTTGTGTAGTACTGGAGACTCACAAACTCATGCTAAAGATTCGTTCTTGATGAATATAAACAAAATTCATTGCTTTAGCTACCATGATTCTAAAAGAAAATTTATCCAAATCCAAAAGGTGGTTAGTTTTCTATAGCAGTTAGTTTTCATCAGTTTTCCATACAAATACAATTTTAAGAAAAAATTATGAACATTTATTCGCCAGGATGAAGAAAAGATGCTGGATTCCAATGGTGGTGTTCAAGGATAAGGAATCCTTTGGATGCAGTGAACTTTGATTCTTTTTCTCTTACTAAAGTCAGTACAAGTAACTCGCAGGTAATAAAAACCAAAATTATCAGTTTGAGAAAATATTATATGATCTGTCCTGACTCCGTGTACATCTACCTGTTTTCTAAACTGGAAGCCACCCTCCTGGATGAGCACACCTACCACTCACTAAGGAGGCTCAGTCCTCCCCTCCCCCTTGCCCTCAATAACTCCTTTGAGGGCCACCTTTCCTCAGGCCCCTTCCCAACAGGCTCAGGCTTGCAAGGCTCTCCTTCCCGTGCTTCTGTCCCTTAGCTCCACCCCATTTGGGCTGTCCAAACCAGTCTCCACCGCCCTCGCTATGCCTTACAACCTCAGCCCCCTTTCAAAAGGATGCTAACTCAGTTACTTTTCTCATCCTGGCTATGGAATACCTGATCAAAGTATCTTCAGGAACGAAGAGCTTATTTTTGGTTCAGAGTTCAAGCGTATAGTCCACCATGGTGAAGTCCCAGTGACAGAACTTTAGACTTTGGGCACACTGCATCCATGGTCAGGAAGCAGAGACTGAGGCTAGTGCTCAGCTTATTCCTCCCTTTTCCCGTTAAAATGTTGGGCTTTATTATTATTATTATTATTACAACAACACATGTGCATGTGTCCAACATGTATGCATGTATGATGTGCAGGCACATGCATAGACATCAAAGAAAATAGGGAGGGGGCAGTTCTCTCGATCCAGCTTGTTTTGAGGCAGGGTCCCTCTTGTCCCTGCTGTGCTGCATAAGGAAGGCTAGCTGGCCCCAGGCTTCCATCTGGCCTTAGGATTGCTGAGGCTATGGTTCCTTTGTCATCGCTGGCTTTTTACATGGCTTCCTGGAGTCAAGCTCAGGTTCTCAGGCTTGTACAGCTTGGACTCTTGTCAGCCGAGCCACCTCCCAAGCCCCTACTTTCTCCTTTTTATTCAGTCTGACACATCCAGGAAATGGGGCAGCTCACTTCTAGGGCGGGCGTTCTCACTTCAATTAGGCTAATATAGAGAATACCTTAGAGACAGGCCTGGAGGTTTGTCTCCTAGCTGATTCTCAGCCTGTCGAGTTAACAATATTAACCATCTCCTATACCATTCCTCCTCGCCAAGAATGACATCAACTCTAGACATTGGACAATGTTTCCACCATGAGGTAGCAAATCGCGGTGGAAAAAGAAAAAGTGCAATCAATCTGGCAAGGTCCCAACTCAGCCATCTGTGGCACATGGCTAACCTTCCTCTCAGCCCTCTCAAATGGAAAAGCGCAGTAAAGTCTAGTTCACTTGGTTCTTGGGAGGGATCTGGCACACAGTAGGTGCTCATTCAGTGCTTTTTTTGTGTGTGCTCTTGCCCTACATTTAGAACAGTTTGGGTTCAGAAGAGAAGAGGATATCAATCTGAAATTCTAACCATGCTGAAAGAGCTGACTTCAAGAGTTCATCTCGCAGACGTCTAAGGCATTGGGGAGAAATAGATTTTTGTTTCACTCAACATCAAAGAGTTGTATTAGAGAAATTCAGATGGTTTTCCTGCAACTTTGACTTCACCAACCCGATGACAGAGCACACCACATCTAAGAGCTGAGGGCAAGAGGGGCAGTGGCAGAAGAAGGGACTTCAAAGGGCTTTAGTGAGAATAAAATTCCATCGGCATTAACGTGTGGTATGTGCAACTGTTCTTTCCTCTAAAAAGCTGGGGCACTGCTGGGGAGTGAGGGGACTTCAGTACTGAAGAGGATGACACCCCCTCCCCCGAACACCCCCCCACACACACCCCCTGCAACAGAATCCAGGGTATGCAGCACCAGGGACATGAAGGTTTGTTTAACTGCTGGGAACAAGGCGCTCCCTCTGTTGGCAGGTAGGACAGACACCATTCCGAGGGCTTTCTTGCTAGGGCAATTCCCTGGGAAGGAAAAGCAGGAGAGCAGGGAGGAACCAGCTTTGTTCTCATCAAAGAGGAAAAGAGTGGAGGGGGAAGCTAATGAGTTACTGCGGAGAGATGTAAGCAGGATTAAGAGTCTGCTGGAGAAAGAGCACAATTGAGAGTTTGGCCAGCCTAGGTGGGAAGCTTTTCCCATTAAGATAAGGGGCTAGGGGCTGGAGCTAGGGCCCTTACCTTACAAGTGCCTGTCAGCAGCACAGCAGGCCTCAGAGGGAGGCTTCTTAGCAAGGGCACAGGAAAGCCACAAAGCTGGGCCACCTCAGGCCTGAGGCATCTAACACACATTTGTCCCTCCTATGGCAGCTGCAGAGGCCTATACCCTGGGAGTATCTGGTACCATGGGGTCAACAGCCTGGAAATAAGAACCTTCCATACAGAGGCAGCATAACAGGTCTCCTAGGCTTCGGAAATAGGAGTATCCAAAGAATATCACAAGAGCACAGCAGGGCAGGTAGGCAGAAACATCTACTGTGCCAAAATCACCCAGGTACCTCAGAAGAAAGAAATGCAGAGGCCAGCTCCTCATTTCCCTCCAAAGACAACTGGACTTGGGGCTGAAAATACTTTGAGGTATCTGCATAATGTGTGCTGGCTAGCGTAAGAGTAGCCACCCGCCAGTAACTATGTCCTAAAGAACCTCTATGTAAACCTTTGTTTAAATACTCAAGGAGCAGACAGAGAGCACTTACAACGAGCCTCGGTTTCCATGGATCTTAAATCCAGCAGAGTGCACAGATTCTGAAGTATAAAAAGATACTTGGTGACACAAAACCAACCAAAACCTAGTGCAGGCAAAAACAAGACCATGTGATTATCGAGGAAAAAGAAATCCTACGCTCCTTCTAGGTCTAGACATGAGAGCTGAGTGTCCGATGCATTTATTTGATGTAACATCCCCAAAGTTCTCGTGTGAGGCAGGTAGTCTTAAACCACAGCAGCAACGACAAAAGGGAGGCTCAGAGAGTTGAGGTAATGAGCCCAAGTTCACTTACTGATGGAGTGACCAAGCAAGAGTCACTTTCTGAGACTTACTGAGTCGGAATCTGGACCAGATATGCATGCGTTCAGAAGCTGGGAGGGAGCCTGGCGGGCTGACTCTGCCAGTCGGCAGCAGGCAGCCCTGGGCTCCATCATGTGTTGACAAAGTAGCCAAGACACCATGTTGACAGGCTGCAGGACTAAGATGGAGTCCTGCTTCCTTCCGACTGCTGGCCTACGAGGGGGCAGCACTGGTGGAGGCCACTGTCACTTATCTCTCACCCCTTGACAGCCTGACATCTTTAGATCATTTTCATTTCCCTGCTCCCGTGTTCCTTCCCAACGAGGATGGCCAAGGTGCTGCATCCATCTTGCAGGCCCAATTCAGGTCCCCTCCACATGGGGCTGTGGGTGGGGCAGACTGGCTGAGGTCAGGCTAGCACATTGTCCTATGGGCTCTGCTGCAAAGTGAAGGGAAGCAAAACCTCTCTTTGTGCCTCAGTTTCCCCAAAGGTTTTAAAGAAAAGGTAGGTGAGGGAATAATTTTAGCTCAGAGATGAGGGGGAGAAACGCCACTTTCCTCATAGTTAAAAACAAAAGTCCTTTTGCTCACAATTGGAGAGGGAAGAGGGGAAAAGGAGAAGGGGGGGCAAAAGGGGAGGAGGAAGAAAAAGGCAGAGCTAAAAGGGGGGTAAAAGCTACAAAACATAGAGGACTTTCTCTCTGAGTTTTCTGTCCACCTTTACTCTTTATGAGCACTGCCAACAGGGAGGGGGCCTGCTCAGTTCTTAGGAGGCACAGGGTTGGGTGAACAGACTGCCACCAGAACTTTCCACATAAAAGTAAATGCACGACAAGTCTCAACCTGGTTTGCTGTGATTAGCAACATGTTCTCAAAAAACAGAGATAAGATTAGAAGGCATGTCTGGTGGCTGATGGACGCTTTCTCCAGACGACAGGAGCATCACCTCCAGTTGGCGAGGGCTTTGGAATTCCTGACGTTTTGTGGAGTCTTGAAGATGGTTTGATAGATAGTATGAGCAGAACTTGGTGTCTGAAAAACACCAGAGGCTAAAGAATGTGATCAGAGACTTCGAACAAAAGCTACACGACCCTGTGGGGCAAGAACAGCAGTTTGACTCCTTTGAGAAGATTTCTATCAAGGGTGGGTGGTGTTCTCATTAGTTCACGGCATAGACAATGAGGGGAAGGTCTGCATGATTTGATAGACAGCTTTTGAAAATGATCTTCTGCTTAGCAAAATACTGCAAAGCTAATCTTGTTCACCCGGAAGCAAGTGTCACTACACAAGGGAGGTAATGGCAGGGCAGGAATCAAAGGACTGGATGACACGGAATGAAGAGTAACTAACTCAGGCCCACTGTAGGCCTGAAAGCTGGACTTACTCCTAGGAGAAAACCTAACCCCTCACTCCTGAGGAGCAAGGGCAGCCCTGCCGGCCCTGATGCTTGGTTTGCACTTTACACGGTAGGCTTTGGACAGCTGTAAACATCATGCCAAGAAAGTATATAGCACCCCAGTGCACATCACGGGCAGCTCAGCAGATCTAAGAGCTCAATCTAAAAGGGGAGACGTGGGTTCTCCAGTGATGGCAAAGCCCTTTGGGATGACCCAGGCAGCTGTGTAGCTCTATGAGGGTCACCTCACCCCTTCCGTCCATCCATCCACACTTTAACCCAAGCATCCACCCGGCTTTTGATATGTCTGTTCTGACAAGAGATTCTTCTTCCAAATTTGAGCCCAGATCGTTCTGTGTATAATGGTTGCCTCTTGGATCCAAATCCCTCTCTCTGTATTGCTGGTACAGGTGGCTGCTATGTTCACCTTCTCTGATATATTTCTGGCGGTCACAAAGGATCTCCCAGCCAGCAGCAGTGCCTTTCCTATTGTCTGAAAGGACCCCTCCCATGTGACAGAAATCTCTTAGAGAGGCCTTTGACGATGGTGGTGAGGATGAGCGGGTCAGCACAGATACCTACCATTTATTAAGATCATTGACTGCACCTCACTACCGTTCTGACTGGCACAATCCACTGCTGCATACAGTAAAGAAACCTACGTTCCTCAGTTCTCCTGGGCACCATGCATCTCACTGCCCCATCTTTGTGCATGTGTGTGTGTGTGTGTCTGTGTGTCTGTCTGTCTGTCTGTCTGTCTGTCTGTCAGTCTATTTATCTCATATACATGAATGGGGAGTACTAAAATTGGCATCATGCATCCTTCCCGATCACTCTCCCCTACATTTCTGAGATGGGGGCCTTGCACTGAGTCTGGAGCACACATGACTTGGCATGGCCTGTGAGTTCCAGGGATCCTCTAGTATCCTCCTCCCTGGTGCTAGAATTACAGACACATGATACTACACATTGATTTTTATGTGTGGCGTGGGGGATCCTAATTTAGGTCCCTCACACTTGAGCAGAAAGAGCCACCTCCCCTGCTCCATATTTTACTTTTCACTATTGCATGTGTGGCTGTGTGTGCCACACATGGGAAGGTAAGGGGACAACTTTCAAAATGATCCTCTCCTTCCATCTTTATGTAGCCTACCGTGACTGAATTTGGGTCAGGCTTCCACAGCAAGGGCCTTAGTCCTCATCCTCTTTTTCAATCTCTAACATCCCAAACAGTGATGTAACCAGAAGTTGGAGAAAGAGCAAGCTTGGGTGTGGCAGCGGTTGAGAGCTTTTCTTTTATTTGTTTTGTATTTATGAAGATTATCATTTCTCATGTTACACTGTAGCAAAAAAAAGATGCCATCTTTCCTTGTATTTTATATATGTGTGTGTGTGTGTGTGTGTGTGTGTGTGTGTGTGTGCATTTTTTCTCTTTAGAGTTGCTTCATATTTCTAGCACAGATCCCTCTCTTCTTACTCTTGGAAAGTGAAAGGTCTGAGACCGCGCCATGAAGTCAGCCCCATCTGCAGTCATCTCCTCCCTACTTGAAAGCCTCAGGTGCTCAGACGCGAAAGCTGCCAGGCCCTCAGCTGGGCTGTCGGGGGAAGCAAATAGACTCTAAGCAAATATGAAAAGACTCCAGCCCCCCTCCGGGCTCCATCCACACCTCAGCTTTCTTCTTGGGAGGCATCAAAAGCACACTGCATCTTTGTTTTCTCTGGCTCAGGAGTCAGAGCAAGAGAAACTCAGCAGACTCCTAACAGGCTCCACATGTCCCCAAGAGCACAGAGATGAGAGTCACTCCAACTAGCTTGGCTCTCTGGGCCAGGAATTTTATTCAGAACCTGAGTAAAATAGACATCCTCAGCCACACGGCTTACACATTCAACTTCCAAGTATGAACTGACAGAATGAGATGCAATGAATGGGCCCCGTATTCATGAGATCCACCTAGAATCTAACTGCTCCTCGATAGCACGGACTGTTTTCCAAGTAAATAAAACGCAGCGCTGAATGAGAACAAAATGTACCACACACAGCACACCCGAGGCAAAATGCCGAGGTCAAAGATATTCAACGAGACCAACTCACAGAACATAGCAGAAGTCAATAGATAATGAGATTTGATATGAAAATGAAATTATAGTCAACTAATGGATTTTAAAGCTCATACCGGGCAGCATAACTCTTACAAATAAAGAGTACTCCTATATTTGAAATGTTTTCCATTACCCACCCACTCTGATTTTTCTGACAAAATGAGATAATACTTCTCGAGTACCAGTGCAGAGAACTCAGCAGGCTGATTCCGTATCTATTTTACATTAACTTAGCACACTCGCCTACCAGTTTAGCACAATGAGACTTCATATTGATTTTCTGTTTTTTAATATACCTTTAAAAATGATTCTAATCTAGGAAAAAATACCAGCTTAAATATATCTTTCCAAATATGTAATATCTCACCCATTAAAATAAAGTTAATACAAATATGTGTGTTGACAACAAAGGGCATTCAAAGAACTATTTATGATTTCCATCAGGTATGGTGCTTACTATGAAATAAAAGGGTAATGCTGCAGCCTCTAACCCAAGTCTTCCCATGCTCTTTATGCTCGACCAAACTGAAACACAGAATGGCACGATCATCTAACAAACGCCCTCACTGCAAAGTTAAGTCTGGTTTCACTGTAGCTTTGTGGTTCTTCTATCCCACCATATTTTACAGAATTAGAAGGAAAGGCGCTGTGTGTGTGGTGGGGGAGGTGTTGTATCATCCGATCCAAACAATGAATAAGCTATTTTTGCTGTGTGCAAAGTCAGCATTTTGAGTAGAGGAATTAGCACTGTTATGTTAACAAGCTTAACATTTTAAGGATCTACTGATCTCTTAATAGTCTAAAAGGATAAATTTCCCAAGCACCTCAATAGCTTCTTTCCCCCTCCCCAGGCTTTTCCCAAAGAGCCTTTACCAGTGTGAAGTCTTACCCCAGGAGCTAAGGCTATTTGCCTGGTGGGCCGGGTCAGGGATGTTCAGATGGATGAACGTTAAGGTAGATATACAACGACCACACACTAGGCAGGATTACTCGGTCTAAAGAATTAAAAAGCATGTGAACACGGTAGCAGGAAGGAGACACTAAAACTCTGCTGAGTTAACATTAAAACAACCATTTTCACTACGGATCTTAATATCAGAAAGGCCAAATGCTTGGAAAAGGCCACTAATGTCCTACTTGTGGCTCCAAATTAAATTAAATTTCTGCAGAGACAGAGAGAGAGAGAGAGATTGAGAGAGAGAACATAAAGAGCATGTCTAGGGTTTTACACACACACACACACACACACACACACACACACACTAGCTTGAGGCTGAAAGATGGTGGACGTGGAGCCCACTAGAAGGAAGTTGGATAACTGGTAGGAGTGCAGGGGAGAGGAGCACCATTTTGAAGGGGATACTGGAACCCAGTCCCTTACCTTGGTCTTTTCTCTCCTCGCCCACTGTGCTGCCCTACTGTCGTGAGGTAAGCAGCCTCCGCTAACACATATTCCTGCCACATGTGTGCATGAGCGGCCACTTTCCTAAAGTAATAGGGTGAAGGGGCTGTGAACAGAAACTGCGAGCCAAAACCATCTTTTATTCCTTTATTCACTTGAGGTATAGTCACAGAGGCAGGAGACTGGCCGCACATGATATCATGTTATGTGTGCCTGCTATCTTCTGCCACGGATGAGCTCAAAAAATTACTGACTTTTATTTTATGTATATGGGTTTATGCCTGCATGTATATCTGTGCAATGTGTGTGCTTGGTGCCCACAGAGGCCAGAGAGCTGCTGGGAAGTGGACCTGGGTCTTCTGGAAGATCAGCCAGTGGTCTTAATTGGTGAGCCATCTCTCTGGCCCTAGATGAGGAGCTCTGATTGACAGGTAGCATTTGTCACTATAAACATCCTTTAGGGCCACTCTCTATAGCCCACTCATTGCAAGAAGTTCTTCTGAAGAACTATTCCCATCAATGACATGGGAATTTTCTCTATGAGAAATTTAGCTCATTTATTTCTATCAATCCAATATCACAGACATTGGTTTTATATTTTGTTTACAATGCAATTAACACCACTTAGTCCACTGTTCCAGTTGTCCCAGCTGGTTCACAGAAGCAATTTTAGGATGGTACCAGTGTCCTGAAACACACCCATCTCTTTGCATTTCCAACACACCCATACTTTCTGCTTCTCCAGAATGTTAAGGGTTGAACTAGACCTTCCTAAAATTCCTGTTTGTGGAAGTCTTAGGGCCTGGTATCTCAGAAATTAACTGTATTTCAAATCTGTATCATTGAGGAAGTTAAAGTCACACTGGAATAAGGTGGGCTCTTAATCAAAAATGCTTAGTCCCTCCTAAGAAGGACAGACTTAGAGGAAATCATGTGAAGTATAAGACAAAGATGGGGTTGATGCTCCTGCAAGTCATAAAATGTCATAGCGAGTCAGGAAGCCACCAGAACCAGGGCAAAGGCCAGGCAGATCTTCCCCCACAGCTCCAGAAGAACCCAGTCCTGCTAACAGCTAGTCAGGAAGCCACCAGAACCAGGGCAGAGGCCGGGCAGATGTTCCCCCACAGCTCCAGAAGATCCCAGCCCTGCTAACAGCTAGTCAGGAAGCCACCAGAACCAGTGGAAAGGCCGGCAGATCTTCCCCCAAGCTCCAGAAGATCCCAGACCTGCTAACAGCTAGTCAGGAAGCCACCAGAACTAGGGCAAAGGCTGGCAGATCTTCCCCCACAGCTCCAGAAAAACCCAGCCCTCCTAACACCTCAGACGCCTGCAGCTAGGTCTTTGAGGCAGTCCGTTTACCCTGTCTGACTCACTCAGCTGTGGTTCTTTGTCCTGGTGGCCTACGTAAGCTAATACAAAGGGTAATAACACTGAGCTCTCTGTGTTTCCGTTAAAAACTGTATTTAGAAATAAGAAAGAAAGCGGGTGTAGAACATTCTAACAAAATCTTGGAAAGCAGGTGCAAGCCGACATAATGCAATGTTTAGCATTACATTTGGGTGTGAACAAGGTTGGGGGCAGTGTTTTCCGATGCCTTGATTTCCTCACAGAGCTTCCCGCCACCTGCAGCACAGTCCACTGCTGCTGCCAAGCACACCTGTGTGCCAGAGCAATAGCGCCCTTCTTGCATAATCACCATCTTCCCAGCATGCCATGTACCTGCTCCGGGAAGCCAAAGACTTCCCAGGTATCCTTCACAGTGACTCCACATGGGGCGGAAAATGATCCCGTGAGTCTCACAGTGGACCTGGCTGGATCAGGTGAATTCAGCTTTGTGGTAGCTGTTTATGACTGGTGGTCCCACCCCATCTTCCCAAAGTCACATCAACAAGCAGCCTGGTGCCTAGAAATTCCTTGCCAGTTATCAGGCATGGAGCAGCCTCAGTATGATTTCACACACTCCAGGCTCCTCCAGCAAACTCATTCAAGGGCATGGGGAGAGCAAGGTGCTCTCTGAAGTCAAAACATGGAAGAGACAGATGGGAATCTCACCTGTCACCTCATTCTGCATCCCGTGACCTCAATGGACTTGAAATCTCAGCCCATGCATAGGTAACTAACGGAAAGTAAACTGTGCCCTCTATCCTCAGCTAACTGGGAGAAAGGGAAATTATTTTTACTATAAAACTCCCGTTCATTTGCATTTTTATGCCCCTATTAAGACTCAAGTGAAGCCATTAGGCTATGTCCACATCACGATACCTCTGGCCTGAGTATATTCTACTTGCAAGCCCCAGAACTCTGTTATGATCCTTCATTTTATTAAATAATTGCTGTGCTTCCCTTGGGGGTCACATTTGGCAACAAGACACTGGCCTAAATGAACAAATGAAACGACCCAGTGAATAACACATTTTTAACTTGCTAGAAGCAAGCGAGTGTGACATACTTCTTGGGTAGAAACTAGAGAAACAAGTGGAGTGAGAATCAGAAACTGTGAATATGGAAAATATTTCAATAATTAGTGCTAGGCTCCCCACCAATCCCAGAGAGGAGCATGAAATTCTCTACTCCAATCCCAGTTTACATTTGAGGGGTGGTTACAACCACAATCAGAAAGCCAAGCATATGGCTCTGTCCTTCTGGACATTTCTACAATGCAAGCTAGGATGTTCTGGAAAATCCTATTTTATCATCCTACGGCTATACGACCTCAAGTTGTCATTTCAAATAAAGGATGCTTCAACTGATTTTTATGAACATAGACAAAAGCTGCTACAACCTTGGTGTCCACACCCCCCAGCCCCTAAAAACTACCCTTGTGAACCAACTGTAGTTGCTATGGAGGGTTATTTGTTTCTAAGGCAACAGCGTATATCTAAGTACTAATGGCCTGTCCTTTTGCCAGGCAACAAACAGCCTTGTGATGCAAGTGCACCTGTCTCGGCTATGCGTTACTATGGAGACACTCCAGTTGCTATGGCTACCATCACGCTAATCGCCTAGCAAAGGCAGACATACAGCAGTCTTCTCATAGAGCCCAGCTGCTTCTCCCGTCTCTTGCCGGAGACTGATTGTCTAGGGCCTGTGATGGAATGCACAAGAACTTCATTAATGCTACGTCAGAGGCTCACTTTGTGTGTCCTCCTGCAGAACAAACATCAGAACAGAAAAAAACTGCAAGTAGATTGTAAAATTCCCCAGGCTTCTGACATCAGGCCATTCCCAATTAACATAATGTCTACTCCAGGGGCAATTTCTTTTAACTGGATAGTTACAAAAGAAACGTTGCTGCATCTCTTTTAGAATTTCTTGGTAGGGGACTGTAAAGATCAATCAGTGATTAAGAGCGTAGCTTCTCTTCCAGAGGACCCAAGTTCAATTCCCAGCATTGACACGGTGGCTCAAACCATCTATAACTCCAGTTCCAGAGGATGTGATGCCCGCCTCTAGACTCCAGACAGCAAGCACACAAATGCTACACAGACAAACGTAGACACATATACCTGAATAAACAAAATAAATTTCAAAAACTTTCTTGGTAGGGTTGATGACAAATCCAAGCACCATAAATAGCTAAGACACCACACTTGGAAATCTGGTTCTTTGTTCTGTATGGCCCTTTCTTCTAATCTCGTATTAACATGCTTCTTCAAACTGTGACAATTTACTTAACCACCCACCATTATCTATTTGTAAAAACGCACTCATGACCTCAATCCCATGACAAACAGACACGTGAGGAGGAAAAGTGACCACTGCTCTCAAGGCAAACACTTAGTAACCACAACAAACCCATCACTCAGGAGCCTGTCTACATGGAAACGGGATGACAACAAGTGAGTGAGCCTTCTCTCTCAACATCTGCATAGTCAGGCTGTGGAAAGGTGGGATCACCTGTATGCCTTGTCGCTCGTACCCCAACAAAATGTGACACTCAGAAACATGGAAGCTGTCAACGTTCCTCTGTAAATGTCTCTACCGAGGAAGACATTATTCTACCTACTGGGAAGCCTGGAGACACACTCCCTGGAGCAGAGAAATGGTAAGGTTTGAAGGAAATACATCAATGGATGTACCTCCTAATCATACTTAAAATTTTTTCTTATTTATTGCAGTTATTTTTTAAAATCTCACACAGCCTACTAAATTAGTTTTAGAGCATGACTCCTCTAGACTAACACAATTCCAGGAGACTTTAAAAAAAATCAGATAGTCTAATTTACTTACCTTTGATAAGCCTGAGGGGTGGGAGGTGGGTGGTAGGGCGTCTTTTTCAAAGCCTGAATTAGGTTTTGTCTATACTCTGGGTCTATGCACCACAGTGACCCTTTCCCAATACTCTGCAAAGAAAAATTAAAATGAAAACATATTAATACAGGATTATTAATTATATCAACACAGTACAGGGTATTTTGTAGTAGGCAAATATATAGCTATACTATAGTTACTCTTAAAAGCCTCCTGTTATTTATTAACAATTTCCCAAGCTTAAATTTTGTCCTCTTACAACAGGACACCATAAAAGGCTCATACCTTCTTCTCACCGAGCTGGACAAACCAAAGGAACATGTTGCTACCAGACCATGCTGATACAACAGCACAATGTACACATCTGAACTACCCAAATACAAGATTCCCTTATTTCTCAGTATGAATTTGGAAGAAAATACATACTCTCTTCCAAATTCTATAATTTGGCTGGCATTCATGTTAAGAGCACTGAGACGACCTCCACGCTCCATTTCTGCTCTTAAGCTCCCAGCTGTTTTCAACCACAGTACACTGGCGTGAACAGAAAAGTAAGCCACTCATTGCTTTTGCCCCCCCCAAACTTGCTCACAAAAGAACATTTATGCTTGCAATGGAATTTATAGTTTCCTTCCTCCAAGAAACAAAAGACTTCAGGCAACAAAAGCAAACCTAATCCAGAATCCAATGTATTTTTATATTTTTATTTGGGGGTGGTGGGGGGGGTGAGGGGACTGAGGGACAACGGGGGACACTTCCATTCTCAGCAATCTGCTCCAGTCTCTAGGAATCTTTAAAAGAGGTCAAACTTTAAAAAGTGTAAATTGGCTAAAGCTGTTCCCTGTGCAGGAAAGGAAGCTTCTGCCCTGAAGGCCATTTTTGGGCGGGCTGGAGGCAACTGGTTAAGATCGGCATTTTGCTTTAAAAGTGGATGGGGGGGGGGCTTAAGTGGTACCTCGAACAGCGCTTTCACTGCCCTGCTTCCAAGTGGGCCAGGGTACCCAAACCATTTGATGAGGTCACTTCTAAATATTTGCTGATTTGCAAAGAAAAGAAGCTAAATGAGCCACCCAATCCTGCGTCCCTTAGAATTTCCCTCACCGCTCTCCTCCAGGAAGCTTGGTGGTGTCTTCCAACGTTCAGAAAAACAAACAAGAAAACCTTTTAACTAACACAGGAACTAACACAAGAACCAAAAGACCACTAAAGCTAAGCTAGTCCAAAAATCTTTGAAGAATTTTTTTTTGTTCTGTATTTCAGTTATGACTTCACCAAATAGCTCTTATAAGCCTTATGCATTCATGGCGTGTATTAAAATAATTCTCAAGCCTCAGGAACATCAGAGCAACTAGAATGAAGTCTTTCTGGTGTACTGGGGACAGGAGAGTCCTACAAAGCCATGGTCAAAGGCCACAGGAACCAGCCCAGTCACAAGGTCCCAGAACATTTATGCTAAAGACATACACGCAGGGCTTAATCACCTGGGCAAGTAAAAAAAGTCATCAGCTTTCCCCAGCCTTTCTTTCCATGCTCACATTTTTAAGTCTGGTAGAGTTTGAGGGGCTTGACCCAGCCTTTCCAAGCAGAGCAGTCCTCGATCCTCCATCTCTTCCCATGGAAAAAGCTGCTTGGTGTACTTTAAAGGAAGTGAGGTGTGGGGAGGTGTGGAGAGGTGTGGGGAGGGCTAGGAGGACAATGAGTTACCAACTACGCTGACATAAAAGAAGCCACCAAAGCAAGTTAGCTCTTCCGGGGTGGGAGGACTGGCCTGACCCTCTTCATCAAAGGCTCCCAGTTGAGCCCTTGGCCAGGGGACCAGCATAGGTGTGGGGAAGGCCACAGTCAACATGCACTAGAAGAAACACTTCTGCAAGGAGATGGTCCCAGCAGCAGGAGCCTAAGGGCCTCTATTCTCATCAACATGACTTTCAAGGCAGGGACAGTTTCATCTTTCACCTGAAAAAACTCTCAACAAAGAGCAGCCAGCCTTCTGGGGTAAGCAAGCATAAGCCAAGAATGTGGTTCTCCCAACCCCAACTCAAGTATCCTGTTTATGAGGCTGTGATGCTATTTAAAGATGAGATGGAATAAACCCCAGATCTGTGCCGAGCAATCCCCCAGTAAGTGATCCAGCTCCTGAGAGGAAAGCTGAAAAATGAGACTGGGCAGTCTGCAGCCATACAACCATGCCTGTGTGGCCATGGACAAGCCATGGTGCCTGGTGAGAGACGGGCAAACCCAGGGATGGTGTGACATCAAACCCTAACACAGAGGCCATGCCTGCGGGTACCCAAGAAAGAAGTGATGGGTTAAGGTACTGAAGAGATCCTAACAGAGAGAACATGCCTGACTAGACATGTTTCACTTCCTTTAATCTGATGATTTTGTCAGTCCAACGCTGGCATGGGAGGTGAAAACTGAAAGGTTTAAAATGGCCTACCTCCACACATGACTTGGTTGACCATCATGTTGGTAAGAGTCTTAGTATTCTAAAAGAACCCCATTCACCATTCTTTCTGCCTCCCAGGCATCCCATACACCAAGCTCTGACCACTGTAACTTCTTTATTCAGGAAGCCAACACCACTGACAACCAGCTTCTAGAACTTTCCTTTTGCAAAAAGAATCATGATCATCAAACTGATGCTTCCAAATTTAGTCAGTACGTATACTAGTACTCATTAACAATCTCAGGCTTTGGTTCCTAAGAAATCGTAAGGTTCCTTTGGACTCTGCCGAGGTCTGGGATTGCTAGCACATTGCAGGTTAGGAGATTTTGTCGTTGGTTTTCTGACCAAACAGACACTAACTGAAGAATAGTGATACACTAAAAGGCAGTGCATCTTACACTGAGAACTGCAGGCATTCAAAAGAGGAAGGGCTCAATGCAATGCTGCTTGGGTACGCATCCTGTCAAAGCCTCTAATGGTTTTAGGGTAAAAGCACAGGCCTTGGAGTTCAGGGCAGTGGGAAAGGACAGCACACCTAATTTCCACGCCTCCTCTTTGGTTTCATGTGATGATTCAAGTGTTTTAGCTAAAAACTTCTGAAACGGAAATGTACAGGGGATAGAGCACTCAAGTTTTGAAGGCCAGGAAAAATTATACCGAATGCCTCATGCAGAAGGAGGTGTGATTTGATTATAGTTGTGTAATAGGAGTCAGAGCATTTATGGAAATCTCTCCAAGTCATCTGAAGACAAGAATGCAGAGCTTCCTAATGGAAATAACTATGAGGGTCACGCACCATTAAATGTTAAAAAATTTAAAACAATAAGACACGTCACATAAGTATGCATTTCCATTATATATTATATATATATGTGCGTATATATGTGATTGTGTGTATATCTGTGTGTATGCATGCTCTGAGCATCTGAGCCATCTCATACACACACACACACACACACACACACACACACACACACACACATCATACCCACCCCAGAGAGCAGAGAGAACTAACATACAAACAATAGGGAGGATAAGATAAAGTTTTTTATTCTTTTTAATTAAAAGTATCTGAGGAGTCACTGATAACTCTATTGATAACTAAAAAAATCAACATACAAGAGAAGAAAAAATGTTTTGGGGGAGGAACAAAATGAAATTTACAAGGAAAAAGTCCGTTCTCCCCCAGACTTGTGGAGAAGTACGGATGGAGGACCTTCTCTGCAAGCTCATCACCACCACATCCCACAGCTCCATAAAATGCACCTAGCAGTCAGCCTGAGATCCATCTTTTCAGGTTCAAATTCCTTTGCTAGATAGACAATTCCTGAGGAAAGGCATAATATGAGAGAGAGAGAGAGAGAGAGAGAGAGAGAGAGAGAGAGAGAGAGAGA
>LOEQ01000799.1:287928-299791 GCA_001685075.1 Bramus lutescens | reverse complement strand
TAATAGTATACAATGCTCCACTCTACTCTTTGGAGCAGATCAGAAAGTCATGTCTCCAACCGGGGCCATAGTATTTCATTCTTGTGGGCTCCTGGTGTGGAAAGGGCAGTTTCAATGTTTTCCTGTTACTCGGGCAACAGGAGGCAAAGTCCAAGCAGAACATGAGGGAGAGATCTGTCTTCGTTTGTTTCCAAGACTGCCAATCCCTTTCTAGCTATCTCACAGAAATCTTTTCTTTTTTTCTTTATATAAATTTTTTATTATTATTTTATGTGTATAGTGTTTTGTCTGCACACATATCTGTGCACCACATGCATGCCTGGCCCTGAAGGTCAGGAGAAGTTGCTGGATCCCTTGAAACTTGAGTTAAAGACAGAGGTGAGGCACCATGTGGGTACTGCTAAGTCTTCCAGAAGAGCAGCCAGTGCTCTTGATCGCTGAGACGGTGCCCCATCCGCTGATGGAATCTTCAGACTAGCATCCTCTGTGGTCCCTCCAAATCACTGACCCCTGTTGGCCGTGTTTCCAGGCTGATCCTCAAATCAGCCATCAAGAAAATGCCCCCAAAGGCTTGCTAACAAGAGACTCTTAATGGGGACGTTTTCTCGGCTGTCACACCCTCTTCTCAGGTAACTTCAGCTTGTGCCAAGTTGATGAAAGAAAACTAACCAACACACCTAAGCTGGCTACTAGACATGTCAGTCACCTGGCCAGGCCTCCCCTACTCCACCCACACCCCCAGCAGAGCTGATTCACCTGAAGATATGCTAAGGCCAGGGGAAGAATAATTACCCCTTTGATGAAGTACTACATTAACCCTTACTAGAAGGCCTCCCTCATACAGTTCTCCAGAGGCCCTACCATGTGGCCTGCCTGCTTCTGAATAATAATAATACAATTTTTATAGAAAGAAAAAAAGAAAAGATTTCTTTATATAAGTTTACCTTCTTCCAATTTCAGATACTAACCATGCTTTCCCTGAGGTCGCGAGGTTGCTGATAGACCACCCCTCCTCCTTCACAAACAGCTTTGGACCTCAACTCCTGTCACCCTGGTGAGGAAGACTTTAAAGAAAAGTATCACGGTCTCTAAAGAGAATCCAAAAGTATCCTTTAAAACTTGCCAAGTACCCAGTGAAAGGAGGAGGCATCACAACTGCAGCTTCTAGAGATTTCAAATACCATACGAGGGCTGTGCAGTGGCACACAGCTTTCACACTGGCACTAGGGAGGCAGAGCTCTCAGAGTTCAAGGTCAACCTGGTCTACATAGGGAGCTCCAAGCTAGCCAGAAGTACGTGGTGAGATCCTGTCTCAAAAAACACAAATCAATTAAAAAAAAAATAAGGCAGGGAGACTAGAGATATGAAGGTTTTGGTCAGGGCCGTTAATATTTCCTCCTGTGGCTAGACTTCAAAGGGTCTACATTTTCTTTCCTTATTTTTTAATCTACTCTGTCCCATGACTTCTTCCAAAAGAAGAGCTCTCACTTGGTGTGATATTCCAAGCTGCCTAAAAGATCCCTAGGCTCTGGTGTGGCAGAGGCAATCCGGTAAAGAACAAAGACACAGTATTGTCCCTTAAGAGTTAATCCAAATGGGGGTTGGAGAGGTGACTCCAGAGAACAAATATCACTCTTACAAAGAGTTCAGTTACCAGAATTTTTATCAGGTAAGCTCCCAACTGTCTGTAACTCCAGCTCTGGGAATCAGACATTGGTCCCCTCCAACAACTACAGTCAGACGCACACACTCAGAGGCATAATTAAAAATAATGTAGTCGGATGTGGTGGCACATATCTTTAAGGCCGGTCAGGGCTAGACGGACAGACGGACGGACGAACACACACACACACACACACACACACACACACACGCTTAACTCAAATGGGCCTATCAATCGTCTAGGGAGAAACACCTACCAGGAACATCAACAGCACCAGACACTAAGAAATAGCATAGTCTACCTCAACCCATAATACACCAGATTTCATAAAAGAGTCTGACTGGTCTTGTAGTAAATAAGTACATTCAATTATCTTCCAAAAATGCACTATTGTCCATTTATTCGGCACAATGGTCTCTCTGGCTATTATCCACTCCAATCCCTATGTGATGGCACCTTTGGTCAGTGTCCACTTTCAACTCCTGAGGGTACCCCACTTTACTCTGAAATAAATTCTACCTATCTTCTACACTATACTCAGAACCTCTCGTTTGAACTCGATCAAGAACTCATGGACCAGGGAGCTGAGGAGAGTCCTGAGTAAGAATAGTACATTCACATGCCAAAATCTCCATCAGACAGCCGACAGGAAATAGCAGCCCCTCACAGGCACTGATGGGCAGTCACGGGCCCGAGAAGCATCTCCCACACCGCCTCACATTTCTCCGTATTCCAATGGACATTGCGGCTAATGTGTCAGGGCCGGTCTATGCTGTCCTCCAAAGAGCACTGTGAGCAAAGAAAGAAGAAAGGCATGGCATGGCAAGGGAAGGCATGGCAAGTAAGGGAAAGGGAAGGCACAGCAAGTAAGGGCAAGGGAAGGCCTGAGCAGTCTTCCTCCTAAAGGGATCACTAGTTAAACAGATATACTAACCAGTGTCACAGGAAAAAGAAATATTCTGTGTTCCAAAAGAAGGCAGAAATAAGAGGTCACTATGCATAAAGGAAACCATCGTAAGTGTTAGCTCATGGTGTTGCATGCCTTTAATCCCAGCACTCAGGAAGCAGGGGCAGGTGGGCCAGCCTGGTCTATAGAATAAGTTCCAGGACAGCCAGGGCTGCACAGAGAAACCGTCTCAAAAAAACCAAAAACAAAACAAAACAAAAGAATCATATCCATGCAGATTGTATACATAATGAATAAATCTTTTTTTTTTTAAAGTGGGGGAGGCTGGAGAGTTGGCTCAGCAGTTAAGAGCACTGACTCTTCCAGAGGTCCTGAGTTCAATTCCCAGCAACTACACGATGGCTCACAACCATCTATAATGAGATCTGGTGCCCTCTTCAGGGGTGCTCCATGTGTACGTCCGTCTTATATGTATACATAATAAATAAATAAATCTTTTTTAAAAAAGGAATCATATCCACTAGGAGGTGCTCAGAGGACAGAATAATCACAGAGACAAGGACAAGAGGAGAGTATGTATGTGTGCTTCCTACATAGGCAGGGGGGCTAAGTAGCCCCAACCCCAATACAGGGGTCTTGGAAGGCAAGGGAGTTGGAACATAGACTGAGACCAGTAGCCAAGAGGCAGTATGCTTGGTGCAAAGGCAAGTCTCTGCATCTACTGGGAAAGACAGCATTTGCTCCATTAAGAGTACAAAAACATAGTCTCTACACTTACTCTATTTTAGCTCTTTATGCTGCATTCCCAGAATTAATCGGGACTGTACCTGTCTCCTATGCAATGGCACGAGTGTTCCCTCTAGGCATCACATGGCCATGCCACTGTGATTATGATGACCTTGCTTAGGAATGAAAGAAGATAGAGGGAAAAGGAATTGGAGGCGGGGAGCAACCTAAGCAAAATCTCAAGAAATCTCCCTAGACAAATACAGTATTCATTATAACTTAATAAGTTGCCAACGAATTCAGGTAGTGGGTCAACAGTGCCTCAGACGTTAAAGACCCCAAGGTTAAACAGCACTGTGCTGCTTCCAACGACTGCCTCTACGCGCAAGAAAACTGAGGTACCAAGATGTCCAGGCACTGCCAACCACCAGAATCCGAGTCCTGTTCCCTCCTCCGTCCCGTTCAGTGATGCCACGCGGCCACCTCTGTAGGCCAAAGCTGTATTCAAAGCAGTCAGCCTCATACATTACAAGCACACTGTGTACTCCTTTATAAACTCCTGTGTTTATAAACCACTGTGTTTCCTTTATAAACCTTCTGGTGACGACAGTATTTTTTGTTAAAACAGCAAGAGGGGAAACAAATAAAAAGCACGAAAATAGAAACGCACATACCTGCTCCATTCTCGTCTCGTCTATAAAAATTAACTGCATTTTTACTTCTCATTTTCAAGTCCCCAGAGAAGTCAGTGCGTGCTAAGTACAAGTCCTAAGACTTGTGTCAAAAAGAAAAAGAAAAAAAAAAAAAAAAGAACATGATCCCAGACTTTTAAAAGAACATCAATATGACCTTGATTGATCTGAGTAAAGATCACCCATTGATAACCTGGTAGGATGAAAGACAGATGTGGAAGTTCACAGAATAGGCAACAGCCAACCCACATGAACCAGGCTTGACGGCAAATCCTCCAAGCAAGTTAAGCAGGTTTCAGGGGTAAGGACCTTCCTCTACACAGAGTTCCCAGGAAGGAGCCTGGAAGTCAGCAGACGGTCTGAGTTCACTTCCCTCCCAGTAGAAGGGAGACAAATTCAAGGACACCACAAGGAGGCAGGCAGGATACAAGATGCACTGAAGACCAAGAGATGATGTCTTTGACACAGGAGGGAAGTAGAGGTGGGTGGTAATGGCACAGGCTTTTTTAATCCCTGCACTTTGGAGCCAGAGGCAGGCGGATCCCTGAGTTCCAGTACAGCCAAGGCTACACAGAGAAACCCTGTCTCAAAACAAAACAAAACAAAAACAGGGAATGAAATAGTGGGAAAGGAAGGGATGTGGTGCAACAGAATCAAACAAACAAATGAAAACCCGAACAAAACATCACAACCAGTGGAACCATGCGTAAACCATGTTGGGGTTCTAATTCAAACACTTAACCATCTTTGAATACCTGGCTTAGGTGACGTCTCTTAACTTGGGAGGGTAATTGGGAGCCTGGGATGGGGGAATGAGGACTAGACAAACACACTAGCATTGAGACTATGGAACGAACTATGGCTTAGTCTCCTGCACACTATAGCCTGTTGAAATAAAATGACTCACAATCTCAGTTTTCTTCAAAGTACTTCAGGAGTAGCAACAGCAACGAAAATGAATGAAACCAGACAATTCTTGTTAAACACTAACTCTAGACATGGATCATGGGGTGACAGCAACACAAATTCATATTATTCTACCCACTTCTGCCAGCTAGAAAACGTCCGTGATTAAACAACAACAACTAATTTAATGTGACTTTTGAAGCACTTTGAGAAACAAAACAGAAGCAAAGCTGTATTTTCTCTTGACTTTATTGAGGGACAAGGTTCCTGATAAAATCTTAGTACTTAGAAAAAGCAAGCAAACAAACACAGGCCTGTAATCCCAGCACTTGGGAGTGGAGGCAAGAGGGTCGATTCAAGGTCACACACAGCGCACTCAAGGCCAGCCTAGGCTATTTAGTGTTCCTGTCTCAAGACAAACAAAAACAAACAAACAAACCAGCAAGTGAAAAGTGAGCCTTGAAAGACCCCTCTCTGGTTCAGGGAGGGGCCTTACCTAGGCACCTGGAAGCCTCTGAACAACCAACTTTCTCAGCCTTAGACCCAAATCTCCAGGGAGGGGCCTGAGAAATGGTAACAGTTTGAAGTGCCTTCAGTGACTGATGCAATCTCTGTTCCTTCCTGTTCCAGGGGCCCAGCCAAACAGTTGTCCAGCAGGGTCTATGTTCCAAGCCCTCGGGGACGAGGATGACGCTGGATTCCACATTCCCACTGCTATGCCAAGCTTAAAACTGTGTTCTCCAGTTCCCAAAACATATCAAAATATAAAAACAAACAAACAAACAGAAAGGAAGGTGCCTCAGCTAACTGGGCACATGTAACGTGCCTGGCTTCTATCCTCACCTTCATCTAAAGTGTTCCTCACAAACATCTGGGTGTGCTCAGCCATTTGTGTTGAGGTTGAACCTAGTGCCAAAGTAAAACTCCCTGGGAAGAAAACAAGTGTATCTACAGAGCCCAGGGGACTCTCACTGGGCAATGTATCAGCAAGGATGCCTTCCCTTTTACTCAGCAAATCTAGGAGAAAACCCCCAGGAAACAGGCCAGGGCTAGGGCCCGACACTTGAACAGTCAGTCACCAGAGGCCTCCTGCTCACCTGAGGAAAGAGAAGAAAAGTGTGTGNGGGGGTTGGCAGAGGTTGGGGGAGCAACTCACAACTGTAGCTTTGTTTTAACAGTATCAAAACGCTGGGAACCAACTTTCTTCTGCCACAAAACTGACTGGCATTTGATCAAAAACATGTCAATACAGGTCAGCACCTGGGCTGCAAAGCCAGAACTCAACAATTTGGAAGATTAACAATCTCAGGTCCTTCAAAACACTCCCTGTCAACAGGTATCAGTGTCTGCCCAGATTGACAGCCAACACTCCTGGAAAAATGTGTCTCCCAGAATCCCATCGGGGCTCAGCATACCCTCCTGGTAAGCTCTGCATACACCATCCAGTGCTTGGTAGCAGGACAGTATGATGAATCTTCATTGCGAGTCTCACTGCACACTTAGAGCTGGTCCTGTGTAACATTTCAGACTGCACAGGCACTAGCTGAATTACTTTTATGTGCAGTGGCGCTATGTCAAACATGGAGAGGCAGGCATGCTGTAACCTGCAGAAAGGATGACATGGAGCTAAAGGACCCTTTCATGGTTTCTTCTGTGGCATGCGGCTCCAGGGGCCTGCTGAGCACTTCCTGGTCCACATTCTAAGCCTGGAACTGTTGGTTCAGGCTCTCCTGCGCTTGCCTCTAACAAGTAACATATACAGACGTGTTTAATGTGTCACAGCCTGGTTCTTTGAAGGAGAGAAGTTTTTAAGTTTTTAAAATTATCTGAAAGAATGCAATGCAGTCAAGTCCTGGGACTGTTCCAAACACTTAACCTGAGAAAAAGGAGAGACTGAGTTCCCAAGGATAACAGATTTCACTATAGGAGAGGCACCTTGATCATCACAGATACACATAAAGCTAAGGCCCCAGAAAAGAAGGCAGCTCACGAATATAGAGATGAGCACACCCCTGACGTCACCAGTATTGTGACCAATGGCTTGGCAGTTAAGAGTGCCTATGGTCTGCCCACAACCTGGTAGCAGACCCAAATTCAGTTGCCAGGACCCACACTGGATGGCTCATGACCAGCTGCATATCGAGCTCTAAGTACTTCAGATACCTCTGGCCTCTGAAAGCCCCTGCACTTTCGTACATGTTAGTAGACACACACACAAAGTAAAAAATAATTAAAAAAAAAAAACAGGGCTGGAGAGATGGCTCAGTGGTCTTATTAAGAGCATTGCCTGCTCTTCCAAAGAAAGGTACTGAGTTCAATTCCCAGCAACCACATGGTGGCTCACAACCATCTGTAATGAGGTCTGGCGCCTTCTTCTGGCCTGCAGACATACACACAGACAGAATATTGTATACATAATAAATAAATGTTTAAAAAAAACAAACTTCAAACGTTTTAAAGCCAGTCTCTAATGGGAACCCCAACTGAAGCCAGGACTCATACTACTAGAGTTTCCATGTTGCCAAACACATACACACTGGATTCCATAAAGTCACCCATACCTCCAGTCTCTGATTGGTCTTAGAATAAATAAGTATATTCAAGTCTCAAAACTGCATCATCTTCCACTTATTCCAGAAGCCTGAGACACTGTCTTTTTCCAATATTCAGAAAGAGTCAATTTTTCTTAAATAAAGCCTCCCCGTTAACAGACTGTGTAATGTCACATAGGTCTTTGAACTTTAAAACCAAACCGGCCCAACTATGTGGAAGGAAAACATGAAGACACTGAATTGGCAAACCTCAGTTCTGAGATTGTGTGAAACTGTATCAGGGTACGCTCTCAAGAGACTGATCCCACAAGAACAACAACAACAACAAAAATGCATTAACCAATACATGTAAGAAAAGATAGTTTTTCACAACTATCTAATGTGTCAAATTATCCACTCATAACTACTTCAGCATGGTAACTATCCATACATTTTTAGGGCCAAAAAAACTCTGAGGTTAGCAAACAACAAAATAAATCCAGTTCCAAGTGACCCAGGCAACATACCTGACTCCTCTCTTTGTCCACTTTCTTGAAACACTTATTCAACGACAAATTATGTCTCACTGAGTTTTTCCACCCAGTAGGTGCGTTCGCAAAATACGGGAAATGTTCCAAGATCCAGTTGTAGATATCCTTCACTGGCAGGCGCTTGGTTGGAGAGTCCTCGATGGCCATAAATATGAGGCAGCTAAAGGAGTAAGGGGGCTTGCAGTTGGGGTTCTGCCTGGCATCATAGGGCATGTCCGAGTGGGCGGGGGAGGGGGGAGTGTCATCATCCAGGTCCTGGACGGGACTGACACTCCTGAGGACCGACTCCCCAAAGCTCTTCAGCAAGTTCTTGCTCTCATGCAGCCAGTTCAGATTGGTCAGCTCTTCATCTTCCATGGTCCCCTCCTCTAATCTTATGTCAGGCAGAGGGAAGTCCAGGTCATCATCTTCCTGGAGGGCCTTGGAGAATCCACTGCCCCGGTAACAGTGACTCAGTCCACTGGACACACTGATTCCTGAGCTCTCTGGCTTCTTACTGGCAGGCATGACTGGACCCATTTACGTGAAGGCTCCTAGGAAGGACAGCAAAGAGAAGTGAGGAGCTGGAGAAATGCAGAACAGAAATCAGAGTTAGGTCCTGCCTAACTCCCTCTCCCCCATCCGGGTCTCAGTTATATGGTGATGGCCTCATAGGACACCTACATGGGAGTCACACAAGCCCAACATACAGTTACAAAATGAAGAAAAATGGGCTCAGTATGTTAGCAGCATGGTGACAACTGGAGACATAGGTGGGACTTGTAATGTGCAAATTCATCATAAGCAGCTTCTCCTTGGGTCTACAGTTGCTCCCTGTGACCAGAGGAGAGGGAAGATTACTATTTGGCGTCTCTGATCCTCTATTATAAATCACACACATCCATAACATGCAGATGTCTTTAAAGACTCAGGATAAACCCAACAAAATAAGTGTAATAAACAATTACTGCGCTTTTGTATTTCCAGTCTCATTGTTTATCCTTCTCAGAAAGAAAAAGAATTGCCAGGTCTGAAGGTGCTCACTCAACTGTAATCCCAGCACACCAGCAATCCCAGCATTCTGGAGGCTATGGCAACAGGACTGAGAGTTCAGCAGGGCGGGGATGGCGCACGCCTTTAATCCCAGCAGTTGGAGGTTAGAGGCGGGCGGATCTCTATGAGTTGGAGTCCAGTCCGGTCTACATGAGCTAGTTCCAGACTCCAAAGCTACAGAATAAAGCCTGTCTTGAAAAATCAAAAAGGAAGATTGAGAGTTCAAGGCCAAGCTGGGCTACAGTCTCAAAAAAAGAAAAGAGTGTTGACAAGACAGCTTAGCAGGTAAAGGCCCTTGCTGCTGAGCCGGATGCCCTGTGTTTAAGCTCCCAGACCTACAGGACGCAAAAAGGAGAGAATCCAAAGAGAGAACTCCAGCAATTTGTCCTCTGAGCTCCACATGTTTACTGCGGCAATCACGCACTCCCATATATACATACAGACATACATGTGCATATATACATATGTATATACATACATATGTGTTCACATATGTGCATATATATAATAAATGTGATATTTTTCAATGTAAGGAAAAATAATAGAGATGGGAGGGAAGGCAAAGAGAGTTACTTCCAAACCCATAAAAAAAGACCCACCTCAGGGTCCTGGAGGTGAAACTGAAATCAGAAGCCATTGGTTTGATTGGTTGGTTTTATTTTGTCCTACAAAAAAATCATAAGGAAAAACTGCAACTTTAATTACACTTGAAAAGTGTAAACAAGGACAACAAGGAATTCTTCAGACTACAACTTGAGGAAGTACTTTCAATTTAAGGACATCACACCTAGACAGAAAGAGCATGTAACCTTGGGCACTAAAAAAAAAACGGGAATGAAAAATACGCCATTAACTAGAACTAGAATTTGTGAAGAAAATGAAGTTGAGAGAGCAATTAGAAACTTCAAAACAGAAAGGCAAATTCAACAGAAAATGTAGCAGACTCTCCCCCGACCATCAGCATCCCCTATCAGTGACCTAGAACAGACAGCAAAACTATCTAATCTGACAAAAAAAAAATACAAGGAGATGGTAGCTTCACAAACAGAATAACCCCACAGACACAATCCTCTGGAACACAACACAAGATAAAAAGGACAACGGGTCTTTCACTCCACGTGTGCAGATCTACAACTACGGCCTTAGTTTAAGAATAGCATCTCTCTTTTGGCTCACTGAGGGATTAAAGCACTGTGTCTAGAGAAGAATTAATACACTGAAGGCAAACAAATGGTCGGTCATTCCAAGCCTCTAACTATCCACTAACACAGCATAGGAAGTTTCAGTGCAGGAAGTTCTAGAACTGCATTCTTGAAAGCAAGATGCAGAGCTGCAAACACAGGCAAGGTGCCAGCATGCTGCAGCACCGTCCTACCAGCTGAACAGAGATGCAAGGGCCACAGCTCCCAAGTGGATGCAAGATGCAAACTCTAAAGAGAAAAAAAAAATCGCCACAGGGCTTCACAGCCCAATCCACGCATGGCAGTCGAGAAGAATCCAATTCATCCATGGAAATATTTCTATCAAATAAGGGAGCTAATCTAAGTTATCAAAAAATGGTAGCTCGTATAGCTTGTATCTTCAGTTCTGGAGATGTTATTGAATCCAGCCTGATACTGCTTTTAACTTCCTCATAAAAAAAAAAATCAGAACCAGCTTATCTCAGAGCTTCCTCGGAGTCTCCTAGAAAAAGGTCTAACTGCTAGCATAGCCACACAAAAGAGAACTACCCAGCCAGTTAAGTCAACTTTAGCCTCAAATGAAAGTTTTATGTCTCCTGAGCTTCCAAACAGGAAAATTATATCATGGCTGACAGTAAAGTAATTTAATTGCACTGTTGCTATGACAACACACTGCTCTCTTTCTTTTTAATTTGCTTATTTGTCAGCAGCTTCCCCAAGGAACTAACATGCTATTCTCCATGTTTTCTTTTGTTTTCAACAAACACTGCCGGCAGCGTGGCCCTGCAAGAAAAAAATCTTAAAGGCTAATGCCAAGAAGAGGTGGCCTGAAGGAGTCCCTAAACCCTAGATTATTTGCTTCCCCAAACTCTCCATTAACTACACCCCTATAAATCCCACGCTTTTTAACAGGATGGAAGGCTCCTGAGCACTGTACTTCTTCTATGTTACAACAACCACAGCTAAGGAGTTTTCCATTATTATCCCTAACTACGAAATTTTCCAAATTTCTTCTCCCTTCTTTTTCTTCTTTTAGAGGGGTGGAAGGAGAGTGTGAGCCTGCAGTCAAGCAAATGTTCTTAATATGCTGCTAATAACATTGCTTTGTATAGTTATCCACCAGTGACCGCCTTAAATTTTTCAAGTTATTGGTTACGTTTCACACACCCTCCTTTTTTTATGACTTCCTGTGTTTTATCTTCCTTTCTTTCTTTCAACGCAGAAAAATGGAGCAGGAAATCTTACTTTTTTTGCTAATAGCAGAACGTCTCCAAATAACTGACAATGCCAATATGGCCCAGGTCTGAAGAGATGTTAGCGGTGAACTTTTCAAAAAGTTGAGAAATCTTCCTTAACTGAAGCTGGGCAGTCTCGAGTTTGGGGGACCGGGAACCTCCCCCTCCTTGCGCGCGCACACACGCACGCGCTCCACTCCCTTTTACTGTACTTGTCAAAAACATTTCAAGGGGACCAGCGAGAGCAGCGATTGGCTGTGCCCTCCGTCAATCAGCGGCGTTGCCAGGCAACGAGAAAACTGCTCTTCTCCGCGTACACAGGGCAATTGGGAGCTCGCATACCTTCACTGCCGGTCAGATGTCATAAACCTCTTATTGGCCGCAGCATGGCGAGCCGAAAAACAAATCAATAAGCACCCACCGCCCCCCCCAACTCACA
>LOEQ01000799.1:214648-230839 GCA_001685075.1 Bramus lutescens | reverse complement strand
CAGACAGAATATTGTATACATAATAAATAAATAAATAAATATTTTTTAAAAGAGCGCAAAACAGACACTCAATAGTCTCCTCTGGACACAACCAACTGGCGCAACATCAGACAGATGATGACAATGATGCAAGGCATTCTGGGAAAGAAGGCAATCTAGTGGCACTAATTAGGTACTAGTGTGTCTCCATATGAAAATTCCCAGCAATGTTCAGGTGCCTTGGAGGGTCTAAGACGCACAGTAGAATTTTAAATAAAGACGTGAATCAAGATTTTTTTTCAATCATCTTAATGCCTAAATTGGATTGGCCACATTGTCAATCTGGTCAGCTGCATGAATTGATCATTAAGAAGGTTGAGGGAAGGGTAACAACCGGGGGAAACAATCAACTTTGTATTTGCATTTAAATACAGTTTCGGTATTTCATTGATTCCCTGCAATCTGTGAAGGTTTAGTGGTTGGGGAAGAGCCACTGGAGTGAGATTACCTGAGTCAGAATGGGTCCAGGAAACGGAGGTCAGCATCGCTCCAGAAAGGACAGAGGTGTCTTCATAATCACTAGACGACACTTCTAGAGGCTGCTGGAGGAGAGCAGAAGGAACCCAGGGTTAGGGTAAAGCAGCAGAGGAACCTCACAGACAACGCATGCCCTCTCCGGCCCAACCCTGGAAACTGACACACTTCAGTGAAAAGCCGGTTACCATAGTGCCTCTCAGGTCTCAGGCAGGGAAGGATGAAGTGATTTTGAAACTGCTTCTGGGGACAAGAGGGCCCAGAGATTTGAAAATAGATGCCATTGACATTGTGAGATTATTTGGTTCACTAGAAAAGCCTCCTAGACATTCCGGAGATCATTTTCCTTTGCCATAGCTACTTCTGAAACACTTGTCTAAGTGCAGAGGCCACCGAGAGTTCAAGGCCATTCTCCATCCACCACATGGACTCAGTGTTCAGGCTGCAAGGTCCATGACGTTGTGAGATGCAGTCTCTCTAGTTCCAGAGCTAAGGACTAAGTCACTTAACTCACAAGTTAGTGGGTCACGGTTAATAACGCTGGACAATAGAAAACTTGGCACAAGGCAGACTGTATAATAATTTCTGCTGGAATTTTTGGCATCGAAGGCCTTAAGAATGACAAATCAATAGATTCTCTAAGAAAAGAAAGCTATTATCCTGTTGGGGTTGGTGTGAGTATGTTAGGAAATGGTCGTTATGGCAGTGGCTCTCAAACAGGCCCTTGGAAGAGCAGCAGCTGAGGTCTTTGCTAGAAAGAGAGAAATCTTAGCTCTGCTTCAGGTTCCATGGACTTAGACTTCTGGGAGGAGAGGGGCACAGGACAGGGCTTCCATGAGCCCTCAAGAGCCTCTGCCTCAGATCATTCTTCAGTCACTCATACAAAGACATTGATCCAGTCATAAAATAAAACTTTACCCTACTCTATTTCATGCTTAAAACATAATTAAAGGCAGAACACTGAGGAGGGACTGGAGAGGGAGGAAGAAGAAAGGGTAGGAGGTTCTTTGAAATACATAACCCACTTGGGAAGACACAAGCATGAGACCCCAGAATGTTATTTTTGTTGGTTTGAGGGCTCTGGGGAAGACATCTGTTTCTAGTTGGGGTTAGGACAAAGTCACAGATTGATCATTAAGACAATGACAATAATAACTGAACCTTAAGATTAGAAGGAGGGTGGGTGGCAGGGGGATGGTTCAGAGGGCTGATGAGCCACTGTTTAAGTCTGGGGCCCTGAGTTCAGGTAAAGGGCTAGGATCTATGTAAAAAGAAGGAAGCAGTGGTGGGCATCTGTGCTCCCAGCACTCCTAAGACATGGAAGCAGAGAGAAGCAGACCACCTCTCCAGCAGCTCTTAGGCTGGGAAGACTGTAGTGGACAGCACAGCAGCAGAAACAAGAGAGCGCCCGCCTTAAGGCAGCTGGGTGATGATATCCCAGGCATTTAGTTCCAGCACTCGGGAGGCAGAGGCAGGAGGATCTGTTGTGAGTTCGAGGCCAGCCTGGTCTACATTTTGAGTTCCAGGACAGGGCTACACAGTAAAAGTCTGACTCAAAACAAACAAACAGAGGTGAAAGGCAAGAACCAACTCAAGAAAAATGTTCTCTGACTCATGCACCCCCCCACACCCATGTACACACGTACATCTATATATGCATACACACACATCAAATAAATATTTTTTGAAATATTAGAATCAGGGTGCTGGGTTGTTAGCACAGTGGGTAGAGTGTTTGCCTGTGAAGCTGTGGTTTGATCCCCAGCACTGTGTAAAACCAGACGTGGTGGCCCACACCTGCAAGCCTAGCAATCAGGAAGTCTACATAAGACCAGAATTTTAAGGTCATCCTTGGCTATATATATATATCAAGTTATAGGCTAGCCTGGAATACATGAGACCCTGTCTCAAACAAATAAATTAACTAAATTAAGATAAAAAAAAAACCTAGATTGGGACAGGTCAAAACAAGCAATGCTCTAACTTGAGTCTTATTGGAGATACAGAGGAACCAGGTTTGGCTGATATGAGAAACTTGATGATATGAGTGAGTCAAGGTCAGTCCCAAATACTGAGAGATCAAAAGGACCATGGCTTCTAACTCCTGTGTAAAGGCTACTCAGCCTATACCCTGTACTTAGAAATCCACGTCCTTTGAACATGACACTTAAAGATTTCTGTACCCAGTTTACTTTTTAGATTTGTTGTTCTGCATTTTCCACAGGGAAGACTCTCAGCTGCTTCAAGGATTCATAACTCACGGTCTGCCCAGGAGGAAGAACACAAAAGAAAATGTTACAGCAGGCACAACAATCTGGATGTCACTGCAGCCCTGGGCGGTTTTGCAAAGGAGCAAAATATATTAGCACACCTCAAAGCCCTGATACTTTCTTGGTTTTAGCATTCATTATAAGATATCTCAGATTGACTGTGGTGTGCCATATGTCTTCCCAAAAGCAGAAATTATATCCAGCCTCTCCAATTGGAGAAATGGGACTTGGATGCCCAATACTGTTCTTGCTTCTAGGACATGGACATAAGTAGAATGTGTCATGTCTTCATTTCTTGATGTTGTTATTAATGGTGGGATCTTGATGTCACACCAAGGCTTCCACTGAAATGTAAAAATCAGAATTAACAATATCTTCTTCTTACCCATTACAATTTGTACTTCTAGCCATGCAAATTGCTAGGAGCAAGATCTGATCCCCCTAAGCCTCACTTTTTATTTTTATAATATAAAAGAGCATTAGGAAGGATGTGGGGGCTTGCTTTTATAATTCTGGGAGGCTGAGGCAGAAGGATTAACAGATAAAGCACTTGTCACCCAAGCCTGACAAATTCAATCTTGAGAGCCCACATAAAATAGCCAGCTGTGGTCACATAGGCCTATGAGGCCAGCACTCCTGCAGGGAGATGGGAAGGCAGTGAGTCAGCAGTTGGCAGTCAGCTGCAGAAACAAGGTGGAAGGAGAGAACTGACTCCCAGGAAATTGCCCTCTGACCTCTAGATATGTCCCGTGACACACATATATTCCCAACAAACAATTTTTTTTAAAAAAGAAAAAAGAGAGACACTGACCTGCCCGCCTTTGTTGAAATTGAGATAAGAAAACAGAGATTGAGTTGTTGTTGGTGCATAGCACACAATCTCATACAGACACATGGAATTCTGCTCTTTATTGAGACCTTGGGTATTAATTAATGATGTGGTATTATACTCGCCTTTGAAAATATAAAGCTCAAGTCTTCCATATGCCCCCAAGACTCTTTAAATGTTTGCAGATATAGCAGATCTGAGGAACAGACTTGGCACCAACCACGCCATTCCCCCTAGAAACATTTCAAGGTAAATTCTTCCCTAGGAATTTTTTTTTCCAACTAATGTTATCCCTCTGACCACAGCCAAGTATCCAGTTATCTTTCAGCAGCTCCTGAAAGCACAGCTCAGCGTTCAGCAACACCGACATATATGAGATGGTGATAATTTATCGCCTCTGCAGTAGTTTGGTCCCAGATGGACCATTTACTAATTTATTTCCATATGTAACTGACAGAGAGATTAATCAGGCTTCCAACTCAGAAACCTGAATTGTGCTCTATTCCCTGAACAGACTAACTCTGGACAAGAGGAAACCCACGTTTACACAGAGCATTTTCCTTAAAAGCTGTTGATACATACCTGCACACACCACACACACACACACACACACACACACACACACATGCCCTTCCCAAGGCAGCTCACTCCTGTTCACCTGGAAGCCTGGCTCTTTGAGTCTTATGGGCTTCACAGGGCAGCAAAGTCTGATGTAACCACGGGCAGACATAAGCCCAGAAACAAACCAAATGCCACAATCAGCCCCAGTGGCAACCTTGTGTCTTTCCCTGTTTGCAAGGTTGGGGTCTCAGATTTTTGAAACTGAAAACATCTTTTTGCCCTGACACTGTGCCCAGCTGGTTGGCACAGCAGTGCCCAGGCTCTGGGAAGTATGAGTTTTCTTTTTTCCACTCTTTTTAAGGGTCTGAACTTGACCAAATTCTACAGCTGCTGTGTCCTTATGGAGGGGACAGCTAAGAACTGTTGACTGTCCCCCTTGGCTCATTTCTGTTATTTTTAATTTTAACCTGACTATACCAGCCTTCAGCACAGAGTTGACTAATGTTGTAACTGGATGACAGTGTTTGCAGAGGGAGCCAGTCCAGACGCAGAAATCACTCGCAGTGCATGATGGAACCCAAAGCCACATTTTCAAAGGCTTCACAGATAGAACCTTGTCAGCTGGGCTCTGATGAACTGCCACCGGGGAAAAGTCCCTGAACACCTTGGCTGAATATTCTTTCCTCTGATTCTGGCATGGTGACACCTACTTATAACCCCAGGACTTAGAGGCAGAGGCAGGAAGATCGCCAGGTCAAGGTCAGTCTGGGCAACATAGTGAGTCACTACTCCAGCAAAAAAGAAAAAAAAAAAAAGAAGCAGCAGAAAATAATGTTCTCTGCTCTCATAGGAGGAATGTTGTCCTACGAAGGCCTTTTATCTCTATAGTCTTCGGATTTTATGAAAAGAAGAGAAACAACCAGCCACTTGTTACTATGTTTAGCTGGTGCCAAGCAGTAGGGAATTTGTAATTATCTGAACTTGAACAAATGGGTCCAGATGCTTGGTGCTGAGGCTGAGGAGCCTGACGGAGCCTTGGTGTTCAGTATGCTGTCTTTGATCAAAGAACACAAGCACTTGGAGATGGTCTCAAGAAGCACGGCTTTAAGTTGTAAGAACTCAGTTCAATGCAAAAGTTTGAAATACTGATCTAGGCACTGCAAAACCTACCAGTGTGGGTTAAGTCAGGGCTTTCAACAAGCTGTAACGGAAGGGCCTGATGCTGTTGGGGTTGAATGCACAATGTCCCCCACAGGTGCATGTGTTTGAACTTTTGGTTCCCAGCTGTTGGTGCTCTTCGGAGAAGTTATAGTACCCTTAGGAGGTGGGGCATAGATGGAGGAAGTAGTTGCTGGGAAGTAAAGGGGAGACTTGAGATCAGTAGCCCATTCCTGCTTGTAGCCCGCTCTTGCTTCCTCTTTCAGGAAGATGTGAGCAGATGAGGGGTCCAAGTAGCAGTTTTCACTACCTTGGAACCACCTGCCTTCATGGCTTGCCTGCCTCGATGGGCTGTACTTTGTCAAACAATGAGCCAAAATATGTTTCCTTTAAGTTCCTTCTTGTTGGGCACCTGGTACCCACGAAGAGAAAAGTAATGCATTCAAAAAGCTTTCTAGCCGAGCGGTGGTGGTGCATGCCTTTAATCCCAGCACTCAGGAGGCAGAGGCAGGTGGATCTCTGTGAGTTCGAGGCCAGCCCTGTCTATAAGAGCTAGTTTCAGGACAGGCTCTAACGCCACAGAAAAATCCTGTCTTGGGTGGGGGGGTGGATTTCTGTGTTACTCAGGATGACCTTGAACTTCTGATTATCCTGCCTCCTGAGAACCATGAGCTAGGGATTACAAGCATGTAATTACTATGCCTGGTTTGTGTCTCCACATTCTTTTTTTAAAAAATATTTATTTATTTGTTTATTTATTATGCATACAATATTCTGTCTGTGTGTACATCTGCAAGCCAGAACGAGCCACCATGTGGTTGCTGGGAATTGAACTCTGGACCTTTGGAAGAGCAGGCAATGCCCTTAACCACTGAGCCATCTCTCCAGCCCCGCGTCTCCACATTCTTATGAAAGAGTTAGAACAAAGTGACATAGATCTTTTTTTAAAAAATTTCTGTACTACATAAATATTTCCAGGTGATTTAAAAATAAAGTAACCATGCCGCATGCTAGATGGGTCTGCTCTGTTCCTCCCAAACAAAAACTGAGCTGGTCATCCCAAATTATTCTCTGAGACTTAGTTCATCTGCAACCTCTGAGTCACAGTGACTGAATGCAAGGTTTCCAGGACCCCCTCATACCCAAAGGCAGAACCTCACGTAATCTATCAGCCCAACGGCATTCAGTCCCTCTGGTGAGTGGTGTCCCGCACCTATCACAAAGAGATGGTTCAAGACCCAATGTCTGGTAAATCAGCCTCTAGTCAGAGCCCAAGCCAGGCAGTGTGGCAAGCCTCGANTTCAGCCAGAGTGTGAGTGGGCAGAAGGCTCCTACAAGAGCCAACCTGCCTGGGCTGTGAACCACTGTGGAAAAATTTCCCCATGAAAGACACAAACGTCCCTTCCCACTCGGGGTTGCTGAGACTGTGCACGAGCACACACAGCTTTGGCACTCATTCCATTCAGGAGCATAAACCGGTGAGGCCTATCTCTCTGTTCACTGGGATGCTGCTCATTCCAGGCTTTAAATCCCTAGTTTGTAATTCAAAACCTGTCCCAGCTCTCCACATGCCCAGGTGTTCAGAAGCTTGGAACCCCCTAGAGGTGGTCTCTTAGCATCTATTCAAATAATTACTAAGAGGGATAACAGGCAAAAGGGGCTGTAGATCATTTCCTGTGAACATAAAAAAAAAGTCTTATACAGACCCAACGCATCAATGTTTTACTTTTTTAAAAAGCCCACCTCAGGTCAGAATACTAACCTTCAAATGAATACATTATCTCACATGACCATCCTGTTTTGCTTTCTCTCCACTGATGCAAGATTAATAAAACTACAGTAAAAGGTAAATGTGAGTTTAAGCAGAATAACGAGCACAGAGGAAAATATTTTGACATCAAAAATTCAGTATAAATTAGCTATAACGTACTTGAAAGCTCCTGTAACCATAACGTGCACACTGAAATCCATTAACCTAACACCTGGGCTGCTATTCAAAAGTAGGTTTCCGGCGATGTAAATAAATGGCCATTCCAACACTCCTCCTAAATTACCGTACAATTTGGTCGCAAAGTCACAGGCTCACAAAGTCTCTCATCTGTGCTTGGCTGCTCTCTAGCCGACACCGAAGTCATCTCAGGCTACAATGTGGCAGCATAATGTAAACTCAGAAGCCAGCAAAAGGAACCAAGAAGTAACAGGGAATGTCAAAGGCAAGCCAGGATCATCCAGGGAGGAACAGGGATATTTTATATAAGCACCCTGGAAAGACAATGGAGCCCCAACCTTCCTTTAACTCCCTCTAATTAGCCGTCCTGCTCCCCACCTGATCATTTATTTTATAAAAGCAATTTCCACAACCAAACATTCAAAGACCTCAGTTGCTATAAACTCAGCAGCTGCTAAAAATCTGTTGTCCATCGGGTCTGCTTAAAGACTCAGCTATTTTCAAACAAGCCTGTCACTCTTGCCCTAACGTCACCCTCCCTCCAGAGTATTCGCCTCACTGTCCACATCCTTCCACACCACCAACCCAAGCCATTGCCTTACCTCTCTCTGTTAACTCACATTTGTTTCCTTGGATGGTATTTGCCCGAGCAAGGGCAATTGTTTGACTGGGATTCTGCAACTTTCAACTTTGCCGTCGCGCCAGAGGGAGAAGCCGTAAGCCCTGACACACTGCTCAACTGAGCTTTACATGTCTGAATCCACCCCTATATTTTAAATTCTTTTACACTTCCTTAATATAGTGTGTGCCGCCTGTCCGCCGATGCGATATCAGAAACCTGCAAGCTACTATTTCTGCAACTGTGTCACTGTAGATAGTCTGAAACATGTACGTAGCTGTTGCCATGGAAACAAACACAGCTAGGGTAGAGTGCCACGCTGTGTTAATTCCTTCACCCATGAACCCCAGGGGAATGCTAACATTCATCTTCTTTCTCCTGCCGTCTCACACTGCTTTAATATATTTTTTCAGCATTATCAAATGATGTACTAAACACACATGGCACACCTGGAAATACGGGTGGCTCAAATGAGCCGTGGTACCAACCCAGCCTGCCGGGTGTCTGCTGAAGGTGGTGCCGCTTTTCCCTCACTTCTCCTGGGAGGAAAGGGGAAGTTTCTCTTTCTTTTATAATGACATGGGGGTGAGTCTCTTGTTTCACCTAAAAACGGTGACCGAGGGACTGCACTAGAATAAAGATATCACCAGATTTGTCTGTTTGGTCAGTTCGGTGACAGGTGGAGGCACACCTCACAAACTTTCTTTCCATCTTTCCCCACTGGCATCAGGGATTGACCTCCGGGCTGTGTACACACGCAGCAAACACTCTACCCCTGAGCTACATCCCCAGTCCCGAGACCTTGCAAACTTTCTGAAGTACATTCAAACGAAGAGTGATACTCCTTGACTAAATTTGCACAAACAGGCTCTAAGTCCCATCGTTCTAATTAGGCAAAAGCAGACACTCTTGACAATGACTTCATTAGTTCCAGTGAGTCTTTATTCCCAAATCCGGGCAAGAAGGTACGAGAGTGACTGACGACGTGAGGAGCTGGAACCCTGTCACTCAAATGACGGGCTGGAATGGTCCTGGAATTGGAGGGTTCTCGCATTTGCTTCAGGTTCAGATCCCTGTCCTTATCAATGCTCAGACCCGTGGAGAAAAAGCCAAACATTTTCATTATACCTAGAAGCCAAAATGGACATAGAGCCGCCATCCTATTATTCAAATGGGCCAGTTGCTTTAAATATTGGGGTTATTCTCATCACGGTAGACAAAAATAAGCTGTTGAAAATCTTAATTACATCCTATCCCTTGGGCTAGTTAATAATATTCAATCTAGATGAAAATGGCCACATTTTAGATTTGCATGCTGATGCACCTCACTTGAATACCATTTCCTCACTAAACAATCAATTGGAGGCTTTAACAGTGCAGCTCCCTGACCCTGAACTGGCATATTTGAAAGAAACCACTACTTTATCGGCAGGGATTATGGTAAAATGGTCCTATAAAAGATGAGCAAATTTTCCTATTACTTCCCTAAATTGAATCATTCTTGGCTGTTTACTATGATAATAATGATCAACTCATCCCTAAGATAAAAAGCAAAGCAGAAAACAGATACATACACCTTACCAGTTAAGGGAATATGTCACTTTTAAAAAGCAATCTTAAAATGATGTTGGGAAGAAGGGCGTAGGGAGAGGCTCATTGGGTAAAAGCACTTTTTACATGAGCCTGGAAACCTGAGTATGAGCCCCAGAGTGCACAGAGAAAGACAGATGGGACAGCTCACATCTGTAAGTGAGATGGGAGGCAGAAACAGAAAAACCAGCCAGACGCTCACAGCCCAGCTGGCCTGGAAGACATGGTGAAATGGCAGAAACAAGAGAAATCCTACCTCCAAACAAGGTAGGAGTCATGAATCAACAGCGTTGTCCTCTGACCTCCATGCACTGCGGTCCCTATTCCTCTGACCTCAGCAAGCATCTTTGTCTAGGATACCCTATGTGACCATGAACTAGTTAGATCTTCTCTGATCTAATCGAATGCTCTCTCCATGGTCATGCAGCCCCAAGTGCAGCAACCAGGCTGTTGGTGGTGAAAGACTTAGAACAGCCACAGGAACACTCTTTCTGGGGGAAGAGATACCAAGTGTCAGATGAAATGGTTTGGGGTCACCTGGGGCTGGTGGTTAAGGCTCAACTCTTCTTGGCCCTTACTTACCCATTCTCATCACCTAAGGGTTGGGGAATAGGGCTCAGCTATTGGCTGAGTACAGCACTCCCCCACCTAAGCAAATCAGCTTCTGTCTGCTCTCAACTTCAATCCCCTTCTTTCCCAGGAGTCCAAGTCTCAGAACCAACACCAATCACCAACACCAACACCAGAGAGGGCCTTGGGGGCCCCTGGAACCGTGAAGACAAAGGGAGGGTTGACAATAAGCAACAGCGAAGAATCAGTCAGGCTCCCAAAGGGATGTCATTCTAGGTTTATATTGTAGACCAGTGGCTCTCAACCTTCCTAATGCTGCAGCCCTTTAACACAGCTCCTCATGTATGGTGACTGCCAAACATAAATCATTTTTTTGCTACTTCATAACTGTAATTTTGCTACTGTTATGAATTGTGTTGTAAATATCTAATGTGCGACCCCTATGAAAGAGTTTCTAAGACTCCCCTAAAGGGGTTGCAATCCACAAGATGCAAACCACTGAAATAGGCTATGTCAGAAACTTCTACTTTTAAAGATTGAGTAAGATTTCCTCATACGGACATACCACATTTTGCTTACTAATTCATCTGTCAGTAAACATTAGGTTGCTCCCACATTCTCACTATTATGGACCATGCTGGTATGCATATGGCTATGCAAATATCTTCCTTAGACCCTGCTTTCAGTTCTTTGGGATATATGATAGAAATAAAATGGATATAGTAAATCTATTGCTAATCTTTTGAACAATCACTATCTTATTTTCCATGGCAGCTATACCATTTTACAACCCCATCAACAATGCATAAGGGCCCTCTAATCTGGCCATGCCCCCACCAGTATTTGATAGTGTCTGTTCTCTGGAGTTGGTTTTATTTTGTTCCATTAGTAGTAGCTACCCTAATGGGGTTAGATAGCATTAAGAGTTTTGATTTGCACTTCCCTGTTTGTGCCTTTTCACGTGTTTATTGGCTATTTACATATCTCAGAAGAACTATCTATTCATGCACTAGGTCCATATTTTTATATGTATATGTTGTGTCTGTGCATACCATGGCTCACATGTGTAGGTCAGAGGACAACATGTGGGAGTTATGGGTCTTGGGAGAAAAAAACTATGTGGACCTGGGAATCGAACTCAATTCATCAGGCTTGTTGGCAGATGCCTCTCTCCATGGAATGATCTCACCAGGCACTAGTCCCGTTTTTTGAATCAGATAATTTGCTGTGGTTGCTGGGTTTGGAGAGCTCTCTATATATTCTGGGTATTTCCCCCTCTTCCTATGCTCCGCAGGTATGTCCCATCCTGGAGGTGACTTCTAACTCGGTTGCTTCTTTCCTATACTCATGGCCACCAGACCATAAAAAGCCCATTTCCTTATGAATGGGGTTACTCACTTCCTCTTCCTACATTGCTCTGGGCATCAACTACCAAATGGATTTGGCCATGCCATCTTTGTGTGGCAAGCATTCTTCCTAGAAGGTCACAGAGCTGTTTCTGGGTCAGTCAGTCCATGAAGCAGCAGAGTTATGGTTATGGGTAATATTCCAGGAAGAAACACACAATACTGGTGGAGACCTGGTGTCTTCACAAGTATGCCCCAATCTAGGTCAGTCATGGGATCCTCCATGACAATGGAGAGTGCAGAAAAGAATCAGGAGTCAGGCTCTTGAGTCAGCCTGTTAGAAAGATGTCTCAGGACTTGGCTGGATCATGAACCTCTCCATACTGACAGAGACAGAGGTGTATTCCCAGAATCTATAAAATAGCAAGGGGTTTGGAAGAGTCGCTCTGAGAGACAGGGCCCCACAAGGTGACTCCTAAGTCCTCCCTTTTACACTATCCTTTTTCCAGGGTTTCTCTCATTCTTTGCTGGCTGCCAGGATCTCAGCTGCCCTTGTCATTGTGCAGAGTGGCCTAGCTCCCATGGTTCTCTCCTCTTCTGAACCACACTTAATATGCCAGGGGCTGAGACACCAAATAATGGAGCTGACTAGAATTTCGTCAGAAAAAAAGAAAAGATGAATCTGGGCCTGAGAAGTGTCTCTGAGCACACAAGTGGGGACTTTTGCCTGCTGCCAACGCTAGGTCATTAGCCTAAAGCCAGCTCTTACTATGAAATCAGCTGGCATTTTTTTTGGTGGGGGGACAGGGCTTCTTGGTGTAGCCCTGGTCGTCCTGGAACTCATTCTGTAGACCAGGCTGGCTTCGAACTTGGAGATTGGTCTTTCTCTGCCTCCCAAGTGCTGGGATTAAAGGCATATGCCACCACTGCCTGGCGAAACTGGGCTGTACTTTTAAGCCTTTTGGGTGGTCTCTATTTTGGATGGTCTGCCAATGATTTTGGTTTGTTTGTTTTTCTCCTCTTGTCTCTTTGGCATTTGTATGCATGCCAGGTTGTTTTCAAATCTCAGGTTTTGCTTAAAATTTGAGCTAAATTCATTTTTCCCCTTTAGATAATACCAACAATGAAAGCACAAGCACTCACATTGAAAGTGGATTTCCAGTGAATTGCTTCATAGGCAAACCCAAATGACAGCTGCTTTTGAGGGATCTATTATATCTCGTTTTTATTTTGGGGATTGTGAAACTGTCACAAAAAGTAAAATTTAGTCACACAAGGATACAGACTCTTCTGTCACATCTTTCCTCTTGTTTGGTGGCAGCACAGGACAGTCACAGCTGCAGTTCTGGCGGCCACTAGGAAGGTCACATTGCTTCCTGTGGCCATTTCTTTTCAGCATGAAGGCAACTTATGGAGAAGATCAGGCAGCGAGCCACCGGAAAGCTCACAACGCAAACCAACTGTGTTAGTTAGACTACTTGCTGAGTTGTTCTATTTATTAATTTATGGTTCCTGAAGCTTTTATGCGTGTGTGTAGATGCATGCGTTCGTGCGTGTACAGAGGCACATATGTGTGCAAGCACACAAGCGCATGTGTATGTGAACGTACAGAGATCAGCCTCAGCTGTCCTTGTGGCACTGTCCATATTGGGTCTTTGAGCAAAGGTCTCTCACTGGGATCTAGGGCTCACTGGTTTGGTTAGTCTGGATGGCTGCCAGGCCTCAGAGATCCCCCTGTCTCCTCTCTCTAGTGGTGGGAATCCTAAGAGCAGGCCACCATATCTGTCATTTTACATGGGTGCTGGAGATAAACTCAGGTCATCATACATGTGCAGCAAGCACCTTACCAAATAAAATGTCTTCCACAGGTGCCTGGGAGATGTTTTAAGAGAGGCCAAATAGTACCAGCTCAAATCCCAATGTTTACATGATTACTTCTGGCACATGAGCCCTGCTGGATGGGCAGTCTCAGGGATGTAGGACACTAGGACAATGAAGGTATCAAAGAGTTTCTGCTTTGCAAAAGTACTAACCCTCTGGCCATCTCCCATATCTGCATGGTTACATGGTTGTGCGGAGCAACCTGGTTCCCATAGTTCCCTCCTGTTCTGACTCACATCGAGTATGTCAGGGCTGGTCCTTGGTCTCATTAAAAGCAGGATGGAAAGAGAATGTGAACAACTTGCCCCTTCAAGGTGTAATCCAGAGGCTGTACCCACGTCTCCCATGTCCATTCATCAGGCAGGAAGGGAAATCTCTTTGGCATTACCAGTAGTTGGCCACTTAAAGCTCATGAGTTCTGCTAGTGAAAAGAATGGGCAGAGGCTGCACACAGGGAACAGCTAGCAGTAAGTACATTAAGCATGTGCTTCAAAGCTAAAATGAGGGCTGGGGATGGAGCTCAGTGGGTGGAATGCTTGCCTAGCATGCAGAATGCTCTGGGCTCCACCCTCAGCTTTGCGAAAACTAGGTGTGGTGGTGCACACTTGCAATCCCAGCACTGGAGAGGTGGAGAAAGGCAGATCCGAAGAGTTCAAGCTCCTCTTTGACTAAATCATGAATTTAAGACCAGCCTGGAGCATAGGAGAGTCTGTCTCAAAAACAAACAAACAAATAAAAGTTCGCAGAGACAATGAGCACCGCATTCAGGAGCATGGTCCCATAGGGCACAAGGAGCATTGGCAATGGGAGCAGGAGACTGCAGGGATTGTTGGCCATATTTTCCCATGTTTTACTTTCTAACAACATTTGAGGCAGAAGCTGGAAAGAAGACTCTAAGTTTAAGCACACTCTCTGCTCTAGCAGAGGACCCCGGGCTTGGCTCCCAGCATCCACATGACAGTTCACAACTTTCTCTACCTCCAGTTCTAGGATACCTGATACCCTTCTTCTAGCCTCTTCGGGCAGTGCGCAAGTGTGTGGTTCACAGACATATATTCAGGTACAACACGCACACACAGAAACTAAAAATACATCTTCAAAATGTATTTTTATTTGTGGGGAACATAGCAGCAAGTCGAGCTTTGACAAAGTTGCATGGCAGAGACCTCCATGCTCTGCCTCTTCTCTGTCAGAAAGACCACATTTTAAAACGGAGCAAAATTCTGCACTATCTCAACTGCCCTCCTGCAACTCAGTGCACTGCCTAAATGTATTCCATCAGCTGGAAACACACATCCTGCTAAGAATTCTGAAATGAGTGCCTCTGATTCCTTAGCAGGTCTTTGTCTTCGGCAGTACCCAAGACTGCTACATGTTACAGCAGGCAAAGACTTAGATTCGAAGACACTGTATCAATAATATATGCAAACACAGGACCTATGGAGAGGGGACCTGAAGGCAGCAATGCCACACAAGAGAGCATCCCAAGGTCTAAGAAACCCTCAGAGCTACCAGTGACCTGATGAAACCCTCAGTGGGTCCAGCTTACAGTCAAGGTGGTTACATTTACTATGCCCATGTCTCTGGCCGAGGTCATTCTGAATAGACTCATTCAGGCTCACTTCCTCTGAACCTTAGGAAAATTCATCCGATAAAAGCCTCCTTTTATTCCTTCTAAAATGCTCAGAAATCTACCCAGCATGATGGTTGCTCTTCATTGTCAATTTGACTGGATTTAGAATCACCATGGAAACACACATCTGGGCATATAGCTTCTGAGGGTATTTCCAGAAAGGTTTAACGGAGAAGGGGTGACCTACCCTGAATAAGAGTGGCACCACTCCACGGGATGGGGTCCCAGGCTGACTAACACTGGGGTCTCAGACCGGATAAAAAGGAGAAAGAAGGCCGAGCACCGGCACCCATCTCTCTGTATGCTGACTACAGATCGGTGTGACCCGTTGCTTCACATTTCTGCTGCCACAGTTAAACCTGTGCGTGCCCTCATGCCTTCCCCAGTATAATGGACTGTACTCTCAAACCATGAGCTGCAATAAAACTTTCTTCCCTTAAGTTACTTTCACGAGGTCTTTTGTCAAGAGACAAGGAAAGCAATTAATACAGCCAGCAAGAAACAAAATTAAGCACCCACAAATGAAGCCCAACCTCCAGTAGCAAANAAAAAAAAAATGGAGTTGCAGCCCTGGAAGTGGTGGCACATACTTTTAATCCCAGCACTCAGGAGGCAGTGATAGGTAGGATCTCTGAGTTCTAGGCCAGCCTGGTCTACAGAGTGAGTTCCAGGACAGCCAGAGTTACATTAGGGAAACCCTGTGCCGAAAACCCCAAAAAAGGGAAGAAGTTGTATTTCTAGAGCCAAATTTGAGTAGGCTGAGAGGGTGTGGCATTATACCACCCTCTAGGAACACATGGTTGTTCCCTCACCCATCAGCTCAGCCATGGTCCTGCCCATCAGGGGAGACCACCAAGACAGACAGTATCCTCTTTCCTTTCATGGCTGACATGTGCGGCCCTGGGTCTGCCTTATGGAAATTAGCTAAGAACCCCTCAGTAACACCATGTCCTCAATATTATCAAAATGTAAATGAACCACAATGATTAAAAAAGAAAGAAAGGAAAGATGGAAGGAAGGAAGAGAGGAAGGGAGGGAGGGAGGAAGGAAGGAAGGAAGGAAGGAAGGAAGGAAGGAAGGAAGGAAGGAAGGAAGGGAAAGAAATCCATACAGCCAGTTTCTATCTGAACACAGAACACCATTTCTTTAAAACAACAACATTTATGAACATTTTCTTCATCTCTCACATTCAGTTAGTATACAGTTGGCATTTTCAAAATGCAAACCTGATGTGGTTTTGGAATTCGTTGAAGCACATTGGAAGACATCTGAG